>JASANF010000075.1:0-96835 GCA_030248245.1 Trissonchulus sp. WLG1_4
CAGCTCGCGATAGTGCATTTTCCCGACATCGGGCGCAGACTGCCGTTTCCTGCAAAAGTCATATATCAGGAGCGCCACCTTAAGGTGGCGCTCCTGAAATGTGACTTTTCAAAAAACGGCAGTCTGGGGCCAATTTACATACACAACAGCAAGCCGGCGTGAATGCATGCCCAAATACAAAAAAGTAAAGTTGATTGATACAAATTAGCAATCACTGTGGAGTGTAGACCAAACGTGAGTGGAATTTCGGCTTGCGATTTCTCTTTTTTCACAGCTAGATAGCTGTTGCAAAATCAATAGCTCACTTCGTCTTGTATAATGTTGTAGCATCCTGTAGTAAGTCTAGTTATGTCTAGACTTAAAGGTCATATCCTAAAGGTTATCGTGCAAATAACCTCCATCTAGACGTACAAAGTTCGAGATGTTAATCTAACTGTCGCTGCTAATACCTAGACCCGAAGCGTGCCCCAGTTCCGTTAATAATTTCAATCAGCTGCTCCAAAACCTAGCCTTAGACGCTGGTATGATGGTGGTGGCCCCCTCATCGAGCAACCCGCTGTCCCCTCAGTTTCGTGGCCACAGACCCTATCTCATAGATGCCGATGGAGACCTGACTATCAGCGGCACGTTAATGCTGTTTGAAGTGTGGTGCCAGAAATTACCACGGTTGGACCTGTGCAAGCGGTTTGTCTCCACTCAACGCTACGCGCAGGTGACCACTAAATCGCTGCCCATGCTAGAATCCCAAGCCCACCCGCAACTTGCGCACGTCGAGCGCGATGCACCTGTGGCCCGTGGCCAAGCCCCCACCTACGGACCTGCGCACCCCGTCGTAGTCCCAGCGTTGTTGGACTTCCAGGGCCTCCGACCTGCCGCCAGACCCGGTGACCCCCTCGCCAGCGATCCGCGAGCCCCCTCAGTAAACCATCGTGCCGACTTACCACTTGTCGGCCCTTCCTGCGCCCCCGGACCTCCCCCAGCCCCTCTCACCGGACCATCTTATATCCCTTTCAATGCGATTCAAGCCGCCGCGTCAGCGCCACCCCCTCCCAATGCCCCGTTCCTTAGACCCGCCATTACTGGAACGCGCTCACGCAGACGGAACCGGTCACTATCTACGTGTGTCGTGGAGCTGATGTGATGATCGAAATCAGAATTTAATTACAATGCCTTAAATTTCGTGCCTAGTTCGACTTTTGGTTGTTGACATAGGCCAGAAACAAAAGGGATAATTCCGAAGACCTGGCGGAGTCCCGTCAATTGTTTCCCTTTGGTTCTTTGCTGACATGTTATTGATTTACTGTGCGCGTTTCGTAATTGTATAATGAAGCTCGACTGCGAGTAGAACTTCTGTCCGTGAAGACTAGATACGCGGTTAGAAATTCGGGGACGAATTTTTATAGGGGTGGAGTGTAGCATCCTGTAGTAAGTCTAGTTATGTCTAGACTTAAAGGTCATATCCTAAAGGTTATCGTGCAAATAACCTCTAGACGTACAAAGTTCGAGATGTTAATCTAGATTGGTTTTACAGAAAGAGAGTCTAAATATTGTAGTTTTTAGGTAGGCTGCGAATAGAAAGTGTGGCCTATATAAATGAGTGATTTCCTGTTACTGTTGTTGCTTTTAAACTGGTGTGATTGAGAGTTACCAGTAAAGCTGTGAACTGTGCGTTGACTCATTGGGTTACGGAAGGACGGACTGTTATAATGTGATCGAGCGGTCGCAAAATGTCATTTTTGATATATATGATTGATACATAATATATTAAAAAACACTAAAATCACGATGTTCGAAAAACTTAAATTAAACTTAAATATATTTTTTAAATACTATCGATTTGCTCCAAATCAAATTTTGCGACCGCTCAAAGACAACGAGGCGCATTTATGTGCCAAATTTTCCTTGTTGAGCCAATTATTTAAAATCGCAAGCCGAAAATTTGCGTTTGTACTCACACGCCCTTTATCGCTGCATCATGCAGAAAATACTGCTTTATTTTACAAAAAAATTACACCACACTCAATAAAACACCGAGAATTTTTAAGTATGTTCAAGTAAAACACATCTGCTAGTGTTTTTAATCTTCAAAAATCATTACATACGTGTAAATGAACTGGCTTGTAAAGCTATTTCCGTGAAAATCTATTTTTATTGGTGTAAAAAGCTGAAAAATTTTCAAGATTTTTTTCATGTGATATGCACATAAAAATGAAGGAAATTCAATCCTGAACAACTTTTGTTCATACGATGTATGGTTATTTTATCGAGGCCTCGAGTAATTGAGAAACCAACCAGCGTAAAAAACTATTGACAATCGAATGAAAAAAAAACCATTAACAAGCTTATAACAAAATACAAAATCGAATCGAATACAAGATCAAAATACAAGAATTGGAAAGGAATGGAAATATTATTGAAAAAAGTGAAACAATCGGCTGCCATGTGCTTCCCACTCCATCTTTTAGTAAAAATATAGGGCCGGTATTCATAAAAGTCGGGATAAAATGCTCGGCTTTTCATCCGCAAGTCTGTTTTATCCGAGCCATTTTTTCAATCCAGGATTGTTCAAGCCTGGATTTTTATCCGAGCTTTTTGAGGTTTTTGAAAAAATCAATAAAATATGTGTAGAAGCCGGGATTAAAATCCCAGCTTGATTTTTATGAATACCATAAGCTCGGCTTTTTATCGCAGCTTTTATGAATACCAAAAAGCCTGGATAAAAAGCCGAGCTTGCTTTCATGAATACGATAAGTCGGGATTTTAAGCCGGGCTTGGTGCAAGTCAGGAATACAGACAGTACAATAATACAAAATATGCCGCTGTCACCCCTTTTAATAAAAATCTAGAGCGAAATTATAGGTGTTAAGGCACTTGAGGGTGAAATATATGTCGGAAAAATGGTATTTTTCGCTTAATGATCCGGAGTCTTCAATTTTCTCCGAACACAGGGGGGGGGGGGGTATTTAGTAATTGAACGCCTGTAATCAAATTGTCTAAATATTATATAACGTTTACGTTACATACAGGGGCGTACCCAGAAATTTTGAAAGGGGGGGGGGGTTCAGCTAAAATTTTTAGCTGTGCTAGTTAGTGAAATATAGAAGTCACCACACATGTGCAGCTAAGGAAATCTTGGGGGGGGGAGTCGTCGACCGGGGGGGGGGGGCACAGGAAAACTTTTTCCGGAAAATTTCCGGAAATTTTCCGGAAAAAAAATTTCCGGTAAATTTCCGGAAAATTTCCGGGTTTTTTCCGGGTTTTTTCTTTTGTGCCCTGCTGAATTTCCGGAAATTTTCCGGAAAATTTCCGGGTTTTTTCGGGTTTTTTCCGGAAAATTTCCGGCAATTTTCCGGAAAATTTCCGATTCCCAGTCTCATTTTCCGGAAAATTTCCGGACTTTTTCCGGAAAATTTCCGGGTTTTTTCCGGAAAATTTCCAGGTTTTTTCCGGGCTTTTTCCGGATAATTTCCGGGTTTTTTCCGGAAATTTTCCGGAAAATTTCCGGGTTTTTTCCGGAAAATTTCCGGGTTTTTTCCGGAAAATTTCCGGGTTTTTTCCGGATAATTTCCGGGTTTTTTCCGGAAAATTTCCGGGTTTTTTCCGGAAAATTTCCGGGTTTTTTCCGGAAAATTTCCGGGTTTTTTCCGGAAAATTTCCGGGCTTTTTCGGGATAATTTTCGGGTTTTTTCCGGAAAATTTCCAGGTTTTTTCCGGGCTTTTTCCGGATAATTTCCGGGTTTTTTCCGGAAAATTTCCGGTTTTTTTCCGGAAAATTTCCAGGTTTTTTCCGGAAAATTTCCAGGTTTTTTCCGGGCTTTTTCCGGATAATTTCCGGAAATTTTCCGGAAAAAAAATTTCCGGGTTTTTCCGGAAAATTTCCGGGCTTTTTCCGGATAATTTCCGGGTTTTTTCCGGAAAATTTCCGGTTTTTTTCCGGAAAATTTCCAGGTTTTTTCCGCAAATTTTCCGGATAATTTCCGGGTTTTTTCCGGATAATTTCCGGGTTTTTTCCGGAAAATTTCCGGGTTTTTCCGGAAAATTTCCGGGCTTTTTCCGGATAATTTCCGGGTTTTTTCCGGAAATTTTCCGGATAATTTCCGGGTTTTTTCCGGAAAATTTCCGGGTTTTTTCCGGAAAATTTCCGATTTTTTTCCGGAAAATTTCCGGGTTTTTTCCGGAAAATTTCCGGGCTTTTTCGGGATAATTTTCGGGTTTTTTCCGGAAAATTTCCAGGTTTTTTCCGGGCTTTTTCCGGATAATTTGCATTTGCATAAATATGCATTTTTTCAATATTTACAAGCATTAAAAATAAATTTTTGCGCCTATTATATACGTCAGAAACGGAGGACAAACACCGCCCGCGTCTAGAATTCTTGGATTGAAGTGGTACGCAGCAGCTAAAGCCTAAACATTCCAAAAAGGTCAAATTGTGGTGAAACATCACCAAAACAGGTTTCGTAAGGGGTGTCGGGGTATGGGCCAAAACGACAAAAAACGACGTATTGCGGCCAAATAAACGGTTTTAATGAAGTCTACGCAAGTTGTTAGCCCAGATGAACCCACTTTTGCAGCAACAATGGGTGAGTTTAGCAAAAAAATATCGCCAAATAAAATAGGGTTTTTTCCCGCAATAGGGTTTTTTCCCGCACAAACTTTGAATTGTCACAGGTAAACCATGTTTTTCACTGTTTTTGAGCTTCAGAAATATAGAGGAAAGGTAACTCTCTTGATAAATGCAAACGGCGTTGGCAAAAAGTGTGTTTGAAAAAATTATGACAAGTCAAAAATTTGGAAACATTTGGAAAACTTCGCTTTGAAATTTTTCAACACGCAAAATTTTGAAATTTTATAAAAAAATGCTACAGACCTTAAAACTGCACAGCAATTGGTGTGGTAAGTCAGTTTGTGATGGGCTTTCCACCTATACTCAAAAAGGACCTATGTCGTACATAAGGTTCGGCCAGGAAATACTAAGGTTTTTTCCTCGCAAAACGCGTAAGGTTTTTTCCCCGCACCACTATATATACAATACACACTATGTATATATACTAAAATTTTTGTAAATAAATAAACACATGATAATTCTATTTTGTATGCAACCTGCTCATTTTTGCCAAAGTTAAGCTTTTTGATGATTTCACATTAGCAACTGACTCCTACTTGATGCCAGTAACTAAGACTAATCCTTGCTCGCCAACATACTAAACAGTAGCGTACCCAGGATTTCGCGAAGGGGGGGGGCTGAACTGATGGTCGACGACCGGGGGGGGGGGGGGGGGGTAAAACGCCCACGCAGTCCGCGGCAGTCTGCAGAAAGTTCAGCTTTTAAAAATTTTTTAACTGATTTAATTGATATTGCAAAAAAGTTTTATATACGCAACATGTCGTGCAATCATAGTGGTTGCAGGGGTCTGGGGGCGGCAGCCCCCAGAAGCTGGAGCTTTTTTAGAATTTTGAAATAAAATTTGCATTGAAAAAGCAATTCCAAGCAACAGTTGTTGTGAAATCATAGTGGTTGCAGGGGTCTGGGGGCGGCAGCCCCCAGAAGCTGAAGCTTTTTTAGATTTTTGAAATAAAATTTGCATTGAAAAAACAATTATGAGCAACACTGGTCATAAAAAAAGAGTGGTTGCAGGGGTCTGGGCTTGGCAGCCCCCCCCCCCAGAAGCTGGAGTATTTTTAGAATTTTGAAATAATAATTGCATAGAAAAACCAATTCTAAGCAACACTTGTCGTGAAATCATAGTTGTAGCAGCGGTCTGTTCAGAGTCAGATTATGTCAAATATTTCAAACTTTTAACCTATTTAGATAAAAAAAGCACGAAAAATCGGCTCATGGGGAACTAGCAAACCTGAAAAATACGTTGTATACAGGAAAAAATTGAAGAAAAACCATGGGTGACAAGGGCTGTCCTTAGACGTTCGTCCTCCACTCCACTACCGTTATTTTAATAATGGAATTTATTTTTAATATTAATATTAATATAAATACAATTCGTAAAATATTTTTAATTTAATATTAATATAAATAAAGTTTGCAATTTATTTTTAATTTAATATTAATATAAATGCGATTCCAGAAATATTTTTAATTTAATATTAATATAAATAAAATTCTCAATTTATTTTTAATTTAATATTAATATAAATACGAAAATTTTCGATTTTTAATATTAATATTAATTTTAATATTAATATTTCCAAAATTATTGGTTTTAGGTAGTGCAAAAACCACAGACATTGCAAGCAAATGCAATAATGTGCACCCTCGTCATAAACAGTATACTTCAGTGACGCTATAACGTTCTCAAGGCACTCTCATCACCTTTACGATTCAACCTTCCTTAATCCTTCGCCCTTTTGTCGCTCAAGACTATCACTGTTCCACCACATTTCCTGTGTCACTTTACAGGTGCGATGTCTTTGTGGTTCCTGCGTTTTTGTCGTTCTCTATCATTATTATTTGTCCTTGTCCGAGGGCAAGATTTGGCACCCCACGTAATAAATACTCAATCTGGTCCACAAAACTTGGCTAGTTTACTCTAGTCAACTATCTAAAAATCACAGGGTTCTTTCTGGAAGTTCACTTCTTTGTGTTAAGTATCCCAGTACTGGACCAACTGCCACACTGGATAGCTCGTTAGGGCAACGACATCGACAAGGTTAGTCACTCATGCACACACTCTAACGAAACTTAAAAGCAAGGAACATTGGTCCACAAAATTGCAGGGGTCTGGGGGCAGTAGCCACCAGAAAAAAAGTAGAGGAAAATTTTGATTTTTACGCCAAATTTGGTCAATTGGAGACCGGACCATAAAAACCATTGGGGGTGTTACGGATAATAGTGTCCCCCCTAAAATTTGTCACACCCGGACACCTTTATATGTGGTCCCCCTCCCGGACACCTTTATATGTGGTCCCCCTCCCGGACACTTTTATTCAGATAAATGTGTCTTGGGGGACACTATTATCCGGATAAAAGTGTCCGGGAGGGGGGACACATTTATCCAAGAGGGGACACTTTTATCCATATAAAAGTAATCGGGGGACAATTTCATCTAGATAAAAGTGTCCGGGGCGACACTTTTATCTAGATGAAAGTGTCCGGGGGGACAAATTTTTGGGGGGACACTTTTATCCGTGACAGGGGGAGGGGAACCCTTGTGTAATATTTCAGTCGAAAAAAATTTGGGGGGGGGGCGGTGAATCCCCCCATGTCCCCCTCCCCACCACCCCTGGCTACGCCCCTAGAGAACCCTACGTTTTACGGCACAAAAGAGTCCTAGGGTTTATTCCTTTACTGGATTAAAGGGTTAATTTTAATCGGATTAAACAGTTTAAAAATTATGCTAAAAAATGCCATTCCAAAACCTCCAAATTAAATGGACTTAAATTTTATCACGCTGTTTTTTAGTTGGACTAAACGGATTTGACTACCTATGCACGCTAATGTTAAGCGGGTATGTTAATTTAGTCCAGTGGTAGTTTTGGAATGGGGTCAGACTAAAATTAAACTGCTGACTTATTTTAACTCGTTTAGTCCATTTAACCCGATTTGCCATTCCTAAACCTCGGACTAAAATAAGTCCAGTCCGTTTGATCCGGTACAGGAATAGGCCCTTAGTGAACAGTAAAACACCATCAGGGGATGCAGTGGGGGTGTCAGTAGGGAAATTCAGGGGGGATGAGACTTAAACAGTTAATTTTAAAGTTAAAATAGGATGAAATTAAAACTATTATCCTGAAATTTTTATGGGCCGTTTTAGTCCATGCTGTCAAACGTGACCACCTTCACGCAATCGGTGTTCTTGATGTTTTACTATAATTCAGAAAATTTCAAACCTTTTTGCCATCGCTCAGGCATATGTACCTCACCCTATAGTATTAACACAGCAGCCGTGCACCTATCATAGTTGACAGCTAAAAATAAATTACAATTTCCGCTCTATCTGATGCACAAAAGCAGACTGCCAGAGTTGCGATCAAATATCATAATGAGGCTGGAAAGAAAATACTACTTTTGCGATGAAAAAAAGTCAAATTTTCACAGTGCTTAATCAAGCATAGGTTTTGTTGTGTGGCAGCAGGACTAAAATTGGGCCCATAAATGCAAAGATCTGCGATTTCTGAAAAAACAAGTCGAAGATCAGTTGACTAGAATAAGCTAGCCAAGATTTATAGCCTTTTTTACGGCATCCACCATGTGTGGTACCTGAGGTTCCCAATGCGAGTCAAAGGGTTAAGAACACTTTTGGTTCACTGCGTTTGTCATTGTATTTACATAGGCAAAAGTGCGCAAAAAAGCCTAATTGTAGCCCTTAGTTGGACAGTTTTAACACAAACCTCATCAAGCCAATCAGGCAGAATGTATGCGCAAAATCGTATGATCCGGATTTTTTATATGCATTTTCAAATCTACAATCGAGGCCAAAATGTAAAAAAACGCCGTTTTTTGGGTCCGCCAAATTTGAGTGATTTTGCATTTGGCATCACTGCTCAGGCCATGGACAAAAATTTAAATAAATGGATCATAGAGGTTGAGACATGACATTGGGCTATAGAATCATGCAAAAAACAACATCGTCAGTATTGACAAAAATTTCGGGTGAAGGGACGCTTTGCAACCACAAAAACTATTTTTTGCGCCTATGATTTACACATAAAATTAATTTCTTGGAAGCCCCAAGCAAAAAATTGACAACAGCATTGGTTCCAGTTTGTTACATCTGCGATGCCCCTTCCCTGGGGCTACATTGTGTGCAAATTTGAAGCGAATCGGAGAACCTAAAATTTTCACCTTTACAGGTAGCTCCCCCTTTAATCCGGCAAAGGAATGGGCCCCTTACTTAACACAATAATAATAATAGCCATGCCAATGTGAGTTCACAGCCAAGTTTCGGGTTGAAAGGCGAACACACGAGCTACGCTGTATTTAAAATAATATTAAAATTGTATAAAATGCATTTTTAATATTAATATAAATGCAGCGTGTCAGTTTCTGCATAGGCATATACTTGTCTTGTATATGCCCAGCCGTTATTAAAAAGAATATTAAAAATAAAGTGCTTTTTAATATTAATACGGCCAATTTATTTTTAATTTAATATTAATATAAATACAAATGTTAAAATATTTTTAATTTAATATTAATATAAATAAAATTCCCAATTTATTTTTAATTTAATATTAATATAAATACAGTTCGTGAAATATTTTTAATTTAATATTAATATAAATAAAATTCTCAAATTATTTTTAATTTAATATTAATAAAAATATTAATATTAAAAGTATTTTAAATACAGACTTTTAATATTAATATTAATTATTAAAATAACGGTACACTCCACCCACCACACGGTTTTTAATTAAAAGCCACACAAAATATATAACTAAATACCAATAGTAGTTGTCAGCATTACTCATTATTAATACACCATAGCAGATATAAGTCATGTACATATATACATTAGAGCAGTAATGAATTAGGGGCGAGATCCCCTCGAAAGAAAATTTTGGAAAATTTTTGAAATTTCAGTGTAATTTTAGTCAATTGGGAACGTGCCGGAAAATTTTTTTCAGCGGTGTCATAAAACCAAAGAAGACCATAGGAAAAAAGTGAAAAAAGGGGGGGCTGAAATCGCGAAGGGGGGGCTAAAATCGCGAAGGGGGGGGGGGGGCTGATGTCCCCCTAGCCCCCCCCCCCTGGGTACGCCACTGATACTAAACTTAAGTCTTAGCACCAAGCCTCCGCTTAAGGGGGCGCTCCGGGAATCAAGGATTTGGGGCGTATTTCTTAAAAACAGTCAAAATGACCTTTCATTCTTGAAGGAAAGTTGCCCAAAATACTATTTCTGATGTTTTGACGTGCATATCTCCATAGCAAAAAATTTAGAAAAAATTGGACAATTTACTGATTTTATTCGACTTTTACACAGATTCAGCAAGTAAGCCAGTGCATCAACGCTTTTTGAGGTTTTGCAAACAGACGATACGTAGAATTTATTAGTCGTAATGAAAAATTAAAACATTTTTTTGCGTTCTGTGCAAAAAAATTGCACAAGAAACCATTTTCAGAAGCAGCAGACTCGAATATAGGCTGTGTGAATACAAAACCAATTTTTCGGCATTCGATTATAAAATGCTTGTAAGATGTTTTTCTACAAAATTTTGCACAATTATAGCCTTAGGCTCTACGCAGTTGAACAATTTTTTAGTTTCTTAAAATAAAGCTTAGAAATTTTTTTATATGAATTTTATTGCTCAGAGTTCGACTTCGAAAACACATAATGACATTTTGTATCCAAATCCGACATAAATGTTAAAAACCAAAATAATGTTCAACTAGAGAAGCACATAAGCTACATTTTGGTATATAAAGTGTGACTATACGCAAAGTATAAGCAGAGTTATCGTTTGCCGAAAATTCACTCACGTTTGGTGCTCTGGGAGTCACGTGACATGATCACGTGATTTGAAATTTTGCCTCCAGTGTTCCTTTGTGCCATACTACATATATGTATAGTAAAGTTTAGTAAAGCCTTAAGGGGGCGCTCCGGGAATCGGGGGTTACATCGACAATTGGCAAAAAAGTTGGCAAATGTCAAACTTTACTATACATATATGTAGTATGGCACAAAGGAACACTGGAGGCAAAATTTCAAATCACGTGATCATGTCACGTGACTCCCAGAGCACCAAACGTGAGTGAATTTTCGGCAAACGATAACTCTGCTTATACTTTGCGTATAGTCACACTTTATATACCAAAATGTAGCTTATGTGCTTCTCTAGTTGAACATTATTTTGGTTTTTAACATTTATGTCGGATTTGGATACAAAATGTCATTATGTGTTTTCGAAGTCGAACTCTGAGCAATAAAATTCATATAAAAAAATTTCTAAGCTTTATTTTAAGAAACTAAAAAATTGTTCAACTGCGCAAAGCCTAAGACTATAATTGTGCAAAATTTTGTAGAAAAATATCTTACCAGCATTTTATAATCGAATGCCGAAAAATTGGTTTTGTATTCACACAGCTTATATTTGAGTCTGCTGCTTCTAAAAATGGTTTCTTGTGCGATTTTTTTGCACAGAACGCAATAAAATTGTTTTAATTTTTCATTACGACTAATAAATTTTACGTATCGTCTGTTTGGAAAACCTCAAAAAGCGTTGATGCACTGGCTTACTTGCTGAATTTGTGTAAAAGTCGAATAAAAACGTGCGTGAAGTTGGCAGACACTTTGTCAGTACAAATTCTGAAATATGATTTTTCTGATAGCTCAGAATTTGTACTATTTTGTACCACAATTACCCCATTTTGTACTAATTTGTACGAGGAGTACAAATTCGCGGAAAACTGTCTGCCAACTTCACGATTTGAGCCAATCGCACACATTGCAGGATTTCATATTAAAAATTCTATATTACTAGATCTTCGTTTTATCATAACCAGTAAGCTTTATATTTATTTTCCAAATAAGAAACTAGCTCTGGATATTTGTAGTATGACAAAAGCGTATAGAAGTCACACACAAAAGCGGAAAGCTTTTTTTCGAGTTGTTTGGCTTGAAGAAAAAAACCATTGGAAAAATTGGTTGGATGAGCCAGTACCTACACAGCAGACATACAAATTGTCAAAATCGATCGAATAACACTTATAAATGTATGCTGGTTTCAATATTATTAATTTAATTACGCAGTTTAGCAAAGAAATTGCAAAGTTCATGAATTAAACAATGTTAGACTAATTTTATAGTGCATTACTCCTGTCTGTGCATGGCTCAAAGCGTGAAGTTAGCAGACACTTTTCTATGAATTTGTACTCGTAGTACAAATTAGTACAAAATGTGGTACTTGTGGTACAAAATAGTACAAATTCTGAGCTATCAGAAAACTCATATTTCAAAATTTGTACTGACAAAGTGTCTGCCAACTTCACGCACGTCGAATAAAATCAGTAAATTGTCCAATTTTTTTCAAATTTTTTGCAATGGAGATATGCGCGTCAAAACATCAGAAATAGTATTTTGGGCAACTTTTCTTCAAGAGCTTTTCTAAAAGCCCATGGTCTAATTTAAAATAACTGCTAATAAGCATGAAAAATACATAACTTTGCTGCCGCAGTTTTTTCCCACAAATGGGTTTTTCACCGGAGAAGTTTTTATTTAGAGCAAGGTTAGGCCTACGACATATATATTTTTTGATTTCCCGTAGAAACATTGTAATATAAATTTGGGCTACATGACAAAATATAGAAATGGGGGTTTTCTTGCTTGTTGTTGTTTGAAAATGTTTCAAGTTTTTTTAAAGGAATTTTTATAAGTAACCCTTGAAAACCAAACAAAAATGGCCTGGAAACAAAATCCATAGGATTTGCAATCTGTTGTGCATATCAACGTGCCTTATTCTCTGAAGTAAATTTGTCATTGTCATTGTCATTTTCCCGTCTAAAAACACTGCATCACAAAAACTTTAACTGGGCAAACTCTTGAAAAGTAAAGAACAGTACAAAACACTAAATACAACAAAATATACAAAAATAGCAGCTATATAAAAATAAAGCCACAAAAGATGTACAAAATTGCGCCAATTAGAGTATATATCAGGGTTGGTTTTTTTCCGGAAAAAATTTATGGCCGGAAAAAAAACCGGTTTTTTTCCGGTTTTTTTCCGGTTTTTTTCCGAGTTTTTTTCCGATGTCCAAAAATGATAGTAAAGTAGTTCTTAAGTGTAATTTTACATTTTGCGTCTTAGTAACTTCATTATTATTCACTGCTGACTCTTCAATGGTTATTGCGCTTCTTCTGAACTAGATAGATGCGATAACTACCATAATAGCAAGTGTTTCTGTTTTAAAATTTGTCTAATTAGTTATGGTGGGGTTGGGGTAGGAAGGAGTGTAGGACTAAGGTGGTGTAAGTTCGCTGTCAGTTTATCAGTTTACTGGGGGGGGGGGGTGTTCTAAAGTCGACAGAAGAGTGAATGGTTCTGGCATTGCACACTGCAAAGTGTATTCAAACTCTGCCATTCAGGTGGGTATTTTAACCTTTGAAGAATTAATGTACTTCGCAATTCAAATTGGACTCTTAATTACATTTAAACAAATTTTCCCTAAAATTTTTACAAAAAAACTGGAAAATCGCCATATTATCACTCCAGTAACAAAAATAGATGCCGCTCTAGTAACAAAAATAGCATTAACTTTGAACGAATTTTGCTAATTTGTGTCATTTTTTGTGTTAAAATTGCTGTTAAATGCATTTTAACACTTTTAAAATTTTAAAAGTCGATTCCCTCCAAAATTTGTTTTTGGCTACACCTCTGTAGAATATACTATGCTCATTTTTGTAAATAATTTTTGCAAAAATGCAAAAATGAGTTGGCCTAAGCCTTTTGTCAATTGGCCTAAAAAAATTTCGGACCTGAGGCCAAGTGGCCTAAAATTTTCAGACCAAAAAAAACCCTGGCTTACACACAGTATAGCATATACAACCGTAGGTAGAGCAGTGATTATAGACACGGTTCATTATAATTATATTCTCTTACACACCCTGAAAAGGAACGGATAGCTTCATAGCTTCTCAATAAACCGTATATGTCCATGATCATGAAGGGTTACGCAAATATCAAAATTTGAAGTCAGTATCGTTCCCTCCAGTCTCCACCCATTGCCAACTAGTTCAATAACCTTCATTAGTCACAAAAACGTCTTACTTTTGTTTTTCTAAACGATTTTAAGCATTTTGTGAAAGTTTAACCTTTATTGGACTAACTTATCTGTTTCGAGTTTTTTTCCGTTTTTTTCCGACCCCTCGGAAAAAAACGGAAAAAAACCGTTTTTTTCCGGGAGTTTTTTTCCGGTGCCCAACCCTGGTATATATACACTCAAAGTATAAATTACTTTTTCAAATATTCGAACTACAACTACGTATATACAACCTGAAAACGAAAACACAAAAAAGTTTTCCGGAAAAATCAGGAAACTGTGGCAAACCGCAAAATCAGAAAATCACCTAAAAAATCCGAAGAAGTTTTCAAAAAAACCCAGACATTTTCCTGGAAAAACCCAGAAATTTTCCGAAAAAAACCCGGAAATTTTCCGGAGAAAACCCGGAAATTTTCCGGAGAAAATCCGGAAATTTCCGGAAAAAACCCGGAAATTATCCGGAAAAAACGAGGAAATTTTCCGGAAAAAACCCGGAAATCATCCGGAAAAAACCCGGAAATTATCCGGAAAAAACCCGGAAATTTTCCGGAAAAAACCCGGAAATTATCCGGAAAAAACCCGGAAATTATCCGGAAAAAACCCGGAAATTTTCCGGAAAAAACCCGGAAATTATCCGGAAAAAACCCGGAAATTATCCGGAAAAAACCCGGAAATTTTCTGGAAAAAACCCGGAAATTATCCGGAAAAAGCCCGGAAATTTTCCGGAAAAAACCCAGAAATTTTCCGGAAAAATTAATTTCCGGATTTTCTCGGTTCGGAAAAAACCCGGAAATTTTCCGGAAAAAAACCGGAAATTTGAAATTTCCGGAAAAAGTTCTCCTGTGGGAGCGGACCTGTCTGGGGGGGGAGCGGAGTCCGGTTGGGGGGGAGCAATCCCCCCCACGCCCATGTATGGAAGTCACTAAATAGACCCCGGATGCGGGGGTCTGGGGGCGGCAGCCATGAAAATCGTTCATTTAAAATGAAAATTTAAGCAACACTAGTCGAGAAACCAGAGTGTATGTGATGGTCTGGGGGCGGCAGCCCCCAGAAGCTAGAGCTTTTTTGGAACTTTGAAATAAAATTTGCATTGAAAATGAAAATTTAAGCAACACTTGTCGAGAAGCCAGAGTGAATGCATGTGGGAGTCTGGGGGCGTGGGGGCGTCAGCCCCAAGAAGCCAGATCTTTTTCAGAATTTTGAAATATAATTTGCATTGAAAATGTGTCGTCCCAAGGCCGGTATTCATAAAAGTCGGGATCAAAAGCTCGGCTTTTTCCTGTTGCGTCACAGCGCAACAGGTACCTTATACTTTGTTTGTATAGGATTTGCGAAATCTTTGAATAATGAATGAGCATCCTTTCCTGATAGTTAGGGAAGGTTGATTCATTCCAGTGTTTAATTACACCGAAAGAAAGGTAGGTAAAGTCAGTCGAATACAGTTACCTGCAGTGTCGTTGCCACTTCAGCTGATGAAATTGAAGCTTCAAAAAACGGAGAAGGAATCGAACCGTCAGTCTTCAGATTATTAATCGGAAACTCTACTATCTGAGCTACCGATTTGTGACCGTCAAGTCTAAAACCCTGGATAAAAAACCCGGCTTGCGCACAAGCTTGGATTTATATCTGAGCTTTTTTGGCAATCCAGGCTTGAAGCCTATGTAGCTCTACTAGCTTTTCATTCGAGCTTTTTGGTATTCATGAAAAAATCAATAAAATAATCACTGAAGCCGGGATTATGATCCGAGCTTCATTTTTATGAATACCGGAAGTGCATAAGCCCGGCTTTTTATACCAGCTTTTATGAATACCAAAAAGCTTGGAGAAAAAGCTGAGCTTGGTCTGATGAATAGGAAAAGCCGGATAAAAGCCTGGTTTACACTTTTATGAATACCGATTTTTGTTTGTTTGTTTGTTTGTACCGATGCAAGACGCCCTAGTTATTTAGAAAATTTTAAGAACATAAAGTTGCACAAAAACTGCAAAGTTTGCGACATCACATGGCAACTTGAGTGACTGTGGAGGTTCACGGCCCACGGGGGATTGCCCCCAGAAGCTGGAGCTAGAAATGTGCACAGTACTGTATGTCTGTATGTGTCTGAAAATTTTCAAAGCCAATGGAAGACCGTCAAATCAGTATAAGCGTATTAAACTAGGAGATGCTGCATACCGTATATACTCACTCACACATACATAGAGGTTAATCAAAGACAATAACAAGAAACACAATAAGCTACTAAGTTGCGGGGGTCTGGGTGCGGCAGCCCCCAGAAAAAGTGGAGAAAATTTAGATTTTTGGGCCAAATTTGGTCAATTGGAGACGTATCGGAAATTTTTTCCGGCGAACCCGCAAAAACCAAAGGGGGGACCCTTGTTGAATTTTTCTTATGAGTTGGCCAAAAGGGGGGTTCAGACCCCCTGAACCCCCCTGGGTACGCCCTTGGTTACATACAATTTTTGCGCAACATTGGACAGCACAAGTAAGGTTCAGTACAAATTTCTGGTTATAGCTGCGAAAATTTTCAAACTATGACGCTAGTTGGAGTTTTGTAGTGCGTTAAGGTTATTTTTGATGCATTTTAGCAGTTTTTTTTCTGTAAATTAGGCCTCGGGCTTAGGCTGAGACTTAGTACTTAGGCTTAGCATGAGGGTAGCAAAAGATTAGTGTTAGTTGCTTTGCATCATAAAAGCGCACGTACTACTGTGGAACTCAGCGCGCTGTAAAACGTATATATATATATATATATAAAAAAAAAAAAATATATATATATATATATATATATATATATATATATATATATATATATATATATATATATATATATATATATATATATATATATATATATATATATATATATAATGATTGTTTTTTGGCAATAAAAAGTGTTAATGGAATTTTTCCCCTTATTCTTCAGTTGCACTCCTCCATCCGGTCAAGAGGATTATTTTTGCCCATAAATCGCTTCCTACCCCATCTTTTATTAAAAATATAGAACGCCCATCGTCAGCCAAGCCCCCAATCTGATCCTAGACCCCAAAATAGCTGTCGCCCCTTTTAATGAAAATAATGAAAATCTAGAGTGAAATTATTGGTGTTAAAACCCGTAGGGGTGGAATAAGTCGGAAAAACGGCATTTTTTCGCCTAATGAACTGGAGTCCCCTATATCCCCCAAACCCAAGGGGGGTCAGAATTGAACGCTCTTTCGAATAGGCTAGGTTAGAAGTTTGTAGGATGTATATAATATAAGCTTTAGCTGGAAAACAAACTTTGTCTAAAAAATAAACTACATGAAAATTTTAGCGCAAAATTGGATTAAGGCAAAAATACTCAGCTGCTACCGTTGAAAGAGTACATATATATATAACTTCTATGCTGAAAAAAATTTGTAAATCGGTTCAGGCTTTGAAAAGTTGCAAAACTTTTTCTGAAGCTACCATGACGAGGCTGATTTTAGCATCAAGCTTATCATTGCAGATCTGTGCAGGTGTGTCTGAAAACAGTTGAGAATGGAAGAATACGCTAGAGAACCCTGGTATGAACTAAATATAATATGTAATTTTTTTCGTAAATAGCATATTTGTGTATATATATATATATATATATATATATATATATATAATATCTATTTTCTCGAATATAGTTTGTCAAATATAGTTTGTCAAATATCGTAAAGCTAAAACTTAGCATAAATAAGCAATTTCTTTGTTCAAAGGTTCATTCAATTTGTGCATGTTGACACCAGCTTCATAGTTTTTTAAAGTCTATATATAGCATGTCCTTATTGAGAAAGCAAATATACTAGATTATTATTTCACAGGCTTGAAAATAGATGTTCTTGGAGTGCTTTTTTAATTCTTATATACGTTTTTTGTTTAGTGCTTTTTTAATTCTTATATACGTTTTTTGTTTGAAATTTAGTTTTGTATTTTTTATTTAAATAATGGTATGTATATACTTCCTTCCTTCTCGTCATCTCGGCTTAATAGATGTGACACTAATTTTTCAGCCCATGGCGAATTGTGGACGATTGTGGAGGAGCTTTCTCGATGGGTGTTATCGGTGGAGCATTTTTTCACAGCATTAAGGGATTCCGAAATGCCCCAACGGTTAGTTAATGTCAGTATTTAATATGCATTAAGGATATGTTTATACATGTAGTTACGCAGCCAAGGTGTCTAGCATATTTTTTGGTAAGATTTACTGAGGGGGGGGAGGCGCGCACCAAATTCACGATAAAACACTCCTTAGGCGAAAAACAGTTATTATACGTTAAATGGTACGTTTTTGTTCGTTATTATAGCTGCACTGATACTAAATTTTACAAAAAAGGACCCAGAAACCCCACCAAAGCGTCATTGTCCTTTCGGAAAAAATTTTATGGCTAAAATAAAAACTAAAAACGGGGCGAGCAAAATGGGCGGGCTCCATATCAAATGGGGGGAGTGTGGTTGGCCCGCCTCCCAGCCAACTCCCGCTAAAAATATGCCAGGGTGCGGGAGGAGGATCTTTCAAAATTGTGGAGGTACCAAATAAGGATGTATATGCCGAAAATTCTTTATTGGTATTTGGTGAAATGTTTTTCGGTCCCATCCCTCCACATGACCACACTGGTTGTAAAGACGGGGGTTGCTCTCCCCCAGTTCTCCCATGCACACCAGGGTTTTTTTCAAAAGCGGATTTCATCATTCTGGCGTCATTTTTAAACTCCTGTCGTCATTTTTATTTTTCGTTCGTCAAAATTAGATTATGGCTTTACAGTACCGTTGCGCTGCAACAATATTGCTAGTTAGCGTTATCTTACAGTGACGTACTGAGAGAAATTTTTTGGCCAAAATTGGCTAAAAGTCAGCATTTTTCTGAAGTTTAAGCGGTTTTTTACGTAAATTTTGGCCAAAATTCGTTGAAATCTGTGTTTTTGGCCAAAAAAGGGGTAAACAGTAATTTTTTTGAGATGCGAGATGCCTAGATGAGATTTTTGAGAACTAGCGTTGAGATTATCTCCAACTGTGGTCCAACCAGGGTTTTTTTTTGAAAATCGGCACTGCGTAAATACTGCGTATTTTTATTTTTGACGGCGTATTTTTAGAAATTACTGCGTATTTTTCCAAAACTAGTATATAATTGGTTAAAAACATTGCCATCGCAGTTAGACGGCGTGTCAAGCAATTCTAATACAATAAACATTACATTAAGCTGGAATTGACGTCAAAAAGCGAGTTTTGGTCACATCTATTAATTTGAAAGTTTTTGGTACGCTGAACTATGCCCAATGCGCCAGTGGCGTACCCAGAAAAAAAATTTCGGGGGGGGGGAATGACTTTTCGATTTTTTGTAATGGGTTAGGTTAAAATGCACTTTTTAGCAATTTTAACACTCGTAAAACGCCTTACAACCGCAAGATTATTAAACCACAAGGCTGCAGGGGTCTGGGGGCGGCAGCCCCCAGAAAAAAATAGGGAAATTTTTCGATTTCTTGGCCAAATTCTGTCAATTGGAGGCGTATCAGAAAGTTTTTCCGGCCAGACCATAAAAACCAAAGGACACAAGGTTGCAGGGGTGTGGGGGCGGCAGCCCCCAGAAAAAAAATTTGGCGATTTTTCCAATTTTTAGACCGAATTTGGTCAACTGGAGGCGTATCAGAAATTTTTCCGACAAAATTTAAAACAAAAGATGGGAGTGTCATATATATCAGACGGTGTATTCCACAACTAAATGTAGCATAATACACTCGTGTAGACATGCACATGTAGCATAATGTAGTTGTGTATACATGTATAGGCTTTGATGAAAGACAATAACGAGAAATAGTAAGCCACATAGTCGCAGGGGTCTGGGGGCGGCAGCCCCCAGGAAAAAAATTTGGGAAAATTTTTGATTTTTAGGCCAAATTTAGTCCATTGGAGACGTATCAGAAAATTTTTCCGACCGGACCATAAAAACCAAAGGGGGGACCCTTGTGTAAAAAATCACTGGGGAAAAATTTCGGGGGGGGGGGCAGGGTTGGGCACCGGAAAAAAACTCCCGGAAAAAAACGGTTTTTTTCCGTTTTTTTCCGTTTTTTTCCGAGGGGTCGGAAAAAAAAACGGAAAAAAACTCGAAACTTATAAGTTAGTCCAGTAAAGGTTAAACTTGCACAAAATGCTTAAAATCGTTTAGGAAAACAAAAGTAAGACGTTTTTGTGACTAATGAAGGTTATTGAACTAGTTGGCAATGGGTGGAGACTGGAGGGAACGATACTGACTTCAAATTTTGATATTTGCGTAACCCTTCATGACTATGGAAATATACGGTTTATTGAGAAGCTATGAAGCTATCCGTTCCTTTTCAGGGTGTGTAAGAGAATATAATGAACCGTGTCTATAATCACTATACTATACTATATCGCTATACTGTATGTAAGACGAACTATATACTATAAACACCTGCTTCCTTAATAGGTAGTCGCAAGTAGTGCTAGAAAGTTTCATGACAGTTATAATTTTTAATTTTACATTTTTCGTGACGTCGGACCAGCTTATTTTTTTACTACTTTATCTTAAGTAACCTCGAGCAGGCCTTTCAACAGGCCAACAAAAAACAACTTGATTTTACGAAAAATTAACTTCAACGTTTCACTTGAATTTTTAGCATTCTCAATTAGAGCGGATCTCCATTCAATCAGCGAAATTGGATCAACATTTAAACATACGCCCTATTAATACTAACAAACTAATCCCTATAAGGCTATACATCTATTTAATGGATAAATTTTCGTATTGGTACACGTACATTTCGACAACAAATCAAAATATTTAACCAGAATGCAACAGCATAAGCAATTCTGACCTTTTTTGGCGAAAAGTATATAATATGGCGGTTTTCCCGTTTTTTGTGAATTTAGGCAAAAATTGTTTAAATTCAATTAAGAGTCCAATTTTGAATTGCGAAGTACATTAATTCTTCAAAGGTTAAAATACCCACCCTGAATGGCATAGTTTGAATACACTTTGCAGTTTGCAATGTCAGAACCATTCACTCTTCTGTCGACTTTAGAACCCCACCAGTAAACTGATAAACTGACAGCGAACTTACCCCACCTTAGTCCTACAGTCCTTCCTACCCCACCATAACTAATTAGGCAAGATTTAAAACAGAAAAGCATTTTAGCATGATTTAAAACATTTAAAGCTTAATAACCATTGAAGAGTCACCAGTGAATAATAATGAAGTTACTAAGACGCAAAATGTAAGATTACATTTCAGAACTACTTTACCATCATTTTTGGACATCGGAAAAAAACTCGGTAAAAAAACCGGAAAAAAACCGGAAAAAAACCGGTTTTTTTCCGGCCATAATTTTTTTCCGGAAAAAAACCAACCCTGGGGGGGGAATTCTCCCCATTCCCCCCCTCCCCTGGGTACGCCCTTGCAATGCGCCATTTTTGCGTAGTTTCAGGCTGAGGAAATGACTTCGATTCTTTGAAATGTGTTAAAAAAGCACTGGAATGTGATTAAAAAACTACCCATCTTAGAACGTTCTTCTAAAACAATGGTATTTTTTGGCCATAGTCAAAAGTAAACCTAGATTTCAAAACAACATAAACCACACAACCGGCTTGCCCGCGAGGATCTAGAAGCTAGCAAAACTAAAAGTGATAAAAAAAAGATTTTAGACATGACATTATGACGGGCAGTCAATGTCCGTTTCCCTGCGATAAACAGCAAAACACACTAATAACCATACATTTAACGGGGACGAAATTATGGGGGGGGTCTCTTCGGCCAAATTTGGGGAACCTGCCCCCCCATTGACTAAAAATGCCCTACATTTGCAAAATTTTGTAAAATTTTTCCAAAAAAGTGCCATTTTTACTAAATTTGACCCAAGTTTTTGGGACCCTCCCACCCCACTAGAAAGGATCCCCCCTCATACGTGTATGCTAAAAGTGTATTAAGCAAATAGATGGTGCACAATGCAGCCATGTACACTTGCTTACGCTTGCAAGAAAGACAATAGCAAGAAACACAAAAGCATAAAGTTGCAGGGGTCTGGGGGCGGCAGCCCCCAGTACAAAAATTGAACAAATTTTTGATTTTTAGGCCAAATTTGGTCAATTGGTGACGTATTGGAAAATTTTTTCGGCTAAGCTTGATTTACTGCCGCTTGGTGAGCACATGAAGGCTGCGTAAATTCTGCGTATTTTTTTTGACTGCGTAAATTTAAGGTTCACTGCGTAAATACGCAGTATTTTACGCAAAAAAAACCATGGGTCCAACCAAGATCGAACACAATGGAGACTGGTGATCAAGCAGGGGAATCCAACGGTTGGCGGCACGTCAAACTTCGGGATTAATGCCAATGCCAAATGCCAATAATTTTCCAATCATAATCCTTATCATAAATAAAGCTAATCATAATGGTTTTAAACTGCCATCGAAACCAACCAAGGCATTGTATATCAGCTTTAAGCGTTAGAGAACAGGGAAAATTTGATGGTTTTGACGCAATTTGTAAATTTTTTCAAATAAATTTAGCTACGATAATGGTATTTTCGGCACTTTTTTGGCAAATCAGCAATGACTTCTTTCAGCCTCAGCCGAAAAAAAGTGCGTCACTTCCCACGGGACGCACATGGTCAAAAAAAGTGCGAAATTTCTGAAAAAAGTGCGGCGTTTCACACTGTTTGACGCAAAAACACACTGCCCCCAGGCCATCTTGTACATCTGTGTGCCGAAGATTTCGGTATATAAAATTTAAAGTGTAAAAAATAATTCTAAAGTAAGACTGCACGACTTTTCGATTTTTTTGTAATAGTGCTTAAAATGCAGTTTTTTGCAATTGAACACAAAAATTTGCCAATAACAGCGTATATTGTCCAAACATTATACTAATTTTGGCTGACCGAAAACATCGGAGCTAAAATTTGAGCTCGGAATACCAAGAACAGTAAGCCACAAGGATGCGGAGGTCTAAGAGCGACAACTCTCAAAAACAAAATTGGAGATTTTTCACTTTTGAGGCCAAACTCGGACAAATGAAGACGTATCAGAAATTTTTTCGAGCCGGGAAATTAAATGCAAAGCACAGCAGAAATAGAACGTCACATCAGATAGTGCACTAGGTAGGTAAGTGTACTCGTGTACACATGCAGAAGCTTTGCTGACAGTTCACAGCAAATACGAGAAAGTCACTAAGTTGCAGGCGTCTGGGGGCGGCAGCCCCCAGACAAAAATTGGAGATTTTTTCAAATTTTAGGCCGAATTTGATCAAATTACCGTCAATATTTGCTCAAAACCTTTCGTCAAAGCTTCGTCATTTTTATTTTCTGAACGTCATTTTTAAGTTTCATTTCTGCAAATGACGCCATTTTTGACCAAAAAAAACCCTGATGCACACCAATGTGCGTGCGTCATTCCTCTTGTTCTAAGGGTGCAGTTGTTGTTTAGTTGCAGTTTCTAGCTGCTGATAACTATTTTCTCTTGACTTATTTTTCCTCCGGCATAGATTTTTAGTAAAATGGGGTGTTGAAATTTTTTCTGTGAATACATAATGGCAGCTTCGTCCTACGTCGATCTATCACTTTCTTTGGTGTTGGTCTGCGGGCTCAATCTGTGCCTCAGTGCACTAGTGATAACCGTAGTGGTGAATTATATTGGTTTTTTGTTATGCATTTTGCGATTTTGTTTTTAGGGGTTTCAACGACGTCTCATTGGCAGTTTGACAACGATGAAAAAACATGCACCGATAGTAGGAGGTCAGTAGGGTATTAGTATTTATGTGTGCCATTTCAGTTTTTTCATCTTATCGTATATACGTTTTTATTTATTTTTCGGCCACTTGGTCCCTTGCAAAAAGTATGGCTCAGATTTTAGAGATGCATTTTTCTCGTGACGACAAGTGGGTTTGTTGGTATTATTTTATTGTGAGGTCATATATACACTTTGCGACGTTGCAGAAGTCATATATATGTGGCCGGGGCCACTGGCGGTCCCAGACTTTGATTTCGGGGGGGGGGGGCGGAGGTCTGAAGAAATTTTTTCACTTTTTATAATAGCGTTTTTCAGCTTTACGCTATTGAGTCTGTTTGTTGTAAAAGCTAGTAGTGTAGCCAGGAAAAAAATCCAGTAATGCGGGGGTCTGGGGGCGGCAGCCCCCAGGAAAAAAAATGCAGATTTTTTTCAATTTTTAGGCCGAATTTGGTCAACAGGAGACGTATCAGAAATTTTTTCCGACAGGAAAATAAAACACATGATGGGAACGTCACATCAGACAGTGTTTTACACACTAAATGTAGCAGAATATACTCGTCGTGTAGACATGCAAATGCAGCATAATGTAGTCATGTATACATGTATAGGCTTTGATGAAAGATGATAAGAAGGAACAGTATGCCATAGAGTTGCAGGGGCCTGGGGGCGGCAGCCCCCATAAAAAAATTGGGGGAAATTTGTGATTTTTAGGCCAAATTTGGTCAATTGAAGACGCATCAGAAAAATTTTCCGGCCGGACCATAAAAACCAAAGGGGGGACCCTTGTGTAAAATTTCAGTCGCGAAAAATTTCGGGGGGGGGGGGGGGGGGGGCGGCCCGCCCCGCCCCCCCCCCCCAGGGACCGCCCCTGGCCGGGGCATACATGTAGTTGGGGGGGAAGACCCTCCCAAAAATGTGTCCCGGGGGAGGCGGGGGGGGGCTCTTGCCAGGGGGAAAAGAGGGGGAGGGCCCCGGCGGTAGTAAAATTTTGACCAAAATTTCAAAGAAATTGACATTTTTTTGTGAAATTTAAGCAATTTTCACTAAAATTTTCGCCAAAAATTGTAAAAACCGGTGTTTTTTGGTCAAAAAAGGTAAACATTGCATCAGTTTTGGGAGAGGGGGGTCAAAAATGAGTTGACGCAGGGGAGAGGGGGTCCCATCACGGGGGGTGGCGTATATACCAAAAATTTTGATGCTATTTCATGTATGGGCGGGGGTATAAACACACACTTCGATAAATTCTGGTATGGCACTAATAGGCAAACTACTGTCACTTAACCTCATTACTTTGTGTAATATATGGTCAGATACTTCGGATAAATTTTACAGTCGTTTTAATTCCCATAAAATAATCAGCAGCACACATTTAGGTCAGTTTGCGGTGTGGGGCGGCACATTCAGCACAATTGACTGTTGTCTGGTGAAGCTGAGGAAGAAGGAGGATCCCTGGAACAGCATCACCAGTGGCGCGCTCACCGGGGCCATCCTCACAGTCCGCTCCGGCGCATACGCCATGGTCGGATCAGCGATTATTGGTCAGTTTGTTTTACTAAAGTCTGACCAAAAATTGCTGAACCCTGAGATAGAACAGGTCGGGTGATTTATGTGACTATATACCAGGGTTGGGCACCGGAGAAAAACTCCCGGAAAACGTTTTTTTTCCGTTTTTTCCGTGGGGTCGGAAAAAACCTAAAAAAGTTCGAAATTGGTAAATTACTCGCGCAAAGTTTTGATTTTTGCGTAACCAAAAATTCATGAACATTGAAATATACGGTTACTTCAGACGCTATCCGTTCCTTTTCTGGGTGCGTACGAGTAAAGAACCGGGTCTGTCACTGCTCTAAACTAGGTTGATATTTCATATATAAGACTAAACCATAATCCGGCTTACATAATAGGTTGTTGCAAGTAGTGCCAGGACATTTTGATGACACTTATATTTTTTAAAATATCACGTTTACCTTACCGTCGGACAGTTATTTTGTCGGATTACTTTACTACCCTATTCTAACTAACCTCTAGCGGTTGTTTTATTCCACCATATACGAAAAATTACATTGTGTCCGTTTTGTTTGATTAAATTTGTAACGTTCTAAATCAAAGCGGGTGTCCGCTTAGCAGCGAAATTGGATCGGGATCGAAACATACACCGATCTAATTCCCATTATTGTATTAGTGGAATTAAGATTTTCGCTATTGATGCACGTCATTTCTAGGAACGAATCAAAGTATTGAACCAGAATGGTACAGCATAAAATTTTTAGGCACTTGTATATATATACCTACCCACGGGTTTAATCTCTTCTATTTGAGCCAAGAAGCTTCTCTCTAGGCGCCAGGCGAAATAAATTCTGACCCTTTAGTTTCGTAGCGAAAAGTATATGGCGGTTTTAACGCTTTTTGTGAAAATTTTGTATAACAATTTAAAATCAATCTAATAGTTTAACAAATAGTTAATTTAGTTAAATTGACTTTTGAAATTTTTGAAGTGCGAAGTAAATAAATTCTTGTTCAAAGGGTGAAATACCTATACACACTGAATGGCGACTGATTAGTTCGGATCCAATTAGCACATGCCAGAAACTTCGGTTTTTGAACCATTTCAGAACCCTCACCTGTGACCGTATGTAAACTTACCCCACCTTAATCCTAAGTAAAACTAAAATTTTAGGTTCAACGTTGACTAAACTTGAAATAGAAAACCTGGCTAATTATGTTGTTTTCCCATGTATTTATTGCAAACGAAGCAAAATAAGCATTGACAAGTCGCAAGCGAATAATAATGAAGTTACTAAGACGGAAAGTGTAAAATACCAATTCAAAACTAATTTACCGTCGTTTTCGGACATCGGAAAAAACTCGGAAAAAGCCGGAAAAAACCTGAAAAACAGGTTTTTTTCCGGCCATAATTTTTTTCCGGAAAAAAACCAATCCTGCTATATACTCGCTGTACTCTTGATGCTTGCAATTCATTTTTTTCGTAATGAAATCGCGTGTTTATTTTTGTCTGAGGGTTCGGCATTTTTTGGTCAAACTTTAGTTGTGTGTGTATACGGGCAAGGCATGGACGATTAGACACTGTCCGGGGGGGGGGGTGTCGGGTCTGGTTGGGTGTCGGAGAGGCCCCCCAGGTCCCCCACGCCCATGTACGCTGATTGTTAGTTAAGGGGGGGGGCTACCCAGGTCAAAAATCAAAGTTCTCCAGTTTTGCTTATTTTCACATATGTTACTCCCCCAAGGTACCCCAACGTCAGATGAGAACAATTAAGCTTGAAGGTGCACTTTTGGTTCAGTGCGTTCGTCAGTGTATTTACATAGGCAAAAGTACGCAAAAAAGCCTGAAATTAGCCGTTAGCTGAACAGTTCTAACACAAACCACATCAAGCCAATCAGGCTGAAACTTGGCAAGGTAGCAGCCCACATGCATGCGCAAAATCGTATGATCCGGATTTTTGATATGTGTTTTCAATTGTAAAATCGAGGGCGAAATGTGAAAAAATGGCTGTTTTTCGGGAACGCCAAATTTGAGTGATTTTACATTTGGCGTCGCTGCTCAGGCCATGGGCAAAAATTTAAAAAAGGATCATAGAGGTTGAGATATGACATTAGGCTATCGAATCATGTAAAAATCAGCTTCGTCAGTATTAACAAAAATTTCGAGTAAAGGAACGCTTTGTGAGCACAAAAAACTTTTTTTGCCTATGATTTACACGTAAAATTGAATTTTTGGGAGCCCCTAGTAAAAAATTGGCAAAAACATTGGTTCCAGTTTGTTACATCTGCGATGCGCCTACCCTGGGGCATCATTGTGTGGAAATTTGAAGCGAATCGGAGAACCTAAAATTTTCCCTTATTCAGGTAGCCCCCCCCCCCCCTTAAGCCCGGTTCATAGTTGTCCGTAAGGGCTGTCCGTGTCCGAGTCCGTGTCCGTAAGAGTAGTTTGATTCACAGTTGTCCGAATGTCCGTAAGAACATGTCCGTGAGTGTCCGTAAAGGCTGTCCGGATGTCCGGAAGTCAAGTTGAATTTAGTTCAACTTTTGTCCGTGTCCGTAAGGAGTTAGCCAATCAGATTATAGCCTTTATAGTCACGTGTAGGTGCGTGTGCATAAAATTCCTCCGCGCATAGTAAAATAATGTTAAATTTCTAGTAATTTCAGCTCAGCAGCTTCATTTTAGTGTGCTTAGAACGTTTTTATTGATTTTTTGAAGCTTGCATTATAATGCACTTGGTGCACTGCAGATTATGTAGGCATTATTGTATATGCATACGCACTGTCCGTAGAGTGTCCGTAGAAGTATGAATTAATGCTGCTTACGGACACGGAGACGGACAAATGTTACGGACAACCTTACGGACACGGACACGGACTCGGACACGGACAGCTACGGACACTTGCGGATAACTATGAACTAGGCTTTAAGGGACTATTGTTGGTAATCAAAGTTGTTTGAGATATTCAGTCCATTATATAGACGTGTATAATCACTATGGGCCTATTCCTTTACCGGATTAAAGTGTTAATTATAATCGGACTAAACCGTTTAAAAATTACGCTTAAAAATGCCATTCCAAAACCCCCGGATTAAACGGACTTAACTATGCACGCTAATGTTAAGCGTGCATGTTAAGTCTGTTTAGTCCAGTGGTTAGTTTTGGAATGGGGTCAGACTAAAATTAAGCAGCTGACTTATTTTAACTCGTTTAGTCTGTTTAGTCCGATTTGTCATTCCAAAACCTCGGACTAAAATAAGTCCAGTCCGTTTAATCTGATCAAGGAATAGGCCCTACGTTTACTGTAATATGTTTATTACTATAATTTCTTTGGTTCCTTCGATGTTTCTTGCTCAGCTCAACAGAACTGTTTCACTTTGGTGTTATTTTCTTTTGTTGCAATTTAGGCGGCGTTTTGCTAGCAATGATCGAAGGAGTGGGTATTATGCTCACACGTCTAACTGCGGATCAGTTTAAACCTGGTAAGAATAGGGTTTGAAAATTCTAGTTTTGGTATTTTTTTTTGATTATCACAGTCCGCTAAAATTGTCTTTGTTTTTAGAGTCTCATCATTCACACTGAAGAGCAATTTGTTTAAACTAGAAAATTCGCTATAATTAGTTGAATGATGATCAGTTTTAAATTTTGCCTTGAAGACATACAACTTCAAGATTGTAACTAACGCTTTTTCATTCATATAACCAAGAGTACATAATAGCGTCTCACTCTATATATATAGAAGAAGAGTGAGACACTCTCCAGCCTGCCTGTGTTCTAGCAAAGGCAGATGCGCTGGTCGTTTTCAGGCTACATGTTGACATTCTGTGCAACATGTGGGTGGCCAATCAGCGTGTAGATTCTATGCGTAACACACTTTAGTATATAATCGCTGATGTGTTGATAAGCATTAAGATAGGGTTGAAAGCTTAATAACTCATTATTTATTCATTGTCTGCTTGCAAAAACATTAAAAAAGGTTTCCAAATACCTTTAGGGATATTTTGGTAAACTTTCAGCGAAATTGATTGAGAAACTTGTGAGATATAAACTTTTCTCAATTTTTTAAAAGTTTGTCAATCAATTTCGCTGAAAGTTTGCCAAAATATCCGCAAAGGTATTTGCAAACCTTTTTTAATGTTTTTGCAAGCAGACTATAAATGAATAATGAGTTATTAACCTTTTATCCATATCCCGTTTTATGATTGGACACGTGCACAGGCGTCTGGCCAATCAGAGAATAGGAGCTCGCTTCTAATTGGCCAGTCACATGTTGCACAGAATGTCAACATGTAGCCTGAAAACGACCAGCGCATCTGCCTTTGCTAGAACACAGGCAGGCTGGAGAGTGTCTCACTCTTCTTCTATATAGAGTGAGACGCTATTATGTACTCTTGATATAACTCAGACTCATGCAATGTGTGTTATTAAAGAAGCTTTTCAATAGTCGTAAACCATAGATTCCGTCATTCAGACGACTATTGAAGATGATGTCAAAGCATCACACAAAATATTTCACCTCAGGAGCACATGCAAGAAAATGAAGCGAAAAAATTGATTATCACTGTGGCATGACTTCGTGTGACTTAATTGTTATTTTTTTCAGTGGACCCTCTGCTCCAAGACCCTAGCGGCCTGCCCCCCCTCAGTCAACAGTCCAGCGGAGACGGGTCAGGGGGTGGCAGTGGTCCTTCGACCTCGAGCAGTAGCAGCAGCAGCCCCCCTTCCATGCCTTTCGGCGCACCACTGAACATGACCATGGCTAGCTAGGCCGACTAATAGTGTAGACTTTATTGCCAGGATTGCACCGAACATAGACTGTGATTCTACGATGATGAAGAGTGTTTATTTGATGAAGAGTATATTGAAAAGGGAATTCATAAAATGAATTGAAATGGCTTTAAGTGAGATTAACAGATTAAGGCTGACACAGATTTATTTGAAGACAAACGGACTACTACAAAATATGTGTTGATAACTGGTTAATCGATGCTCAGAAAAGACGTGTCATCTTCGAAGTAATCATCATGCGCTAATTACGTTTTGTGCAATCCTTCCATTATTGTTCATATTTTGTTCAAGCCTGAATTAACTTTATTGGTTTTCCTTTACTTTGGACAGATAGTGATTGGCTAGTTATGAATAGTGATTAATTCTGGACTGGTTAATTCCAAATTAAATTACCCAGTATATTAAATTGATTTTTTTACCTAGCATTTAGCAAAAAACCGTTTTAAGTCAAACAACTTTTTAATTATTGCAAGACGGAAGATATGTCGAAATAGTTAGTTTGTTATCTATGTTTGTTTTGTTGTATTTAATCATGTTTTGCTGAAATCCTAGCTAGTTAACCAAAATGTCGTCTAGTTTAGAATCTAGTGATAAAAGTGTTGTGCACAGAGGTGGACGCGGGTCGTGGGTACCCGCGGGTTGGGTTGGGTTGGGTCGGAAAATTTGAGCCGTGGGTCGACCCGCGGGGTACCCACTTCAGGCTGCGCGGGTCGAAAAAATTTTTTCCGACCCGCGTAAACTGGAACCTGGAGAAATTGTCGACAAGGGTCCCCCCTTGGTTTTTATAGTCTTGCCAAAAAAATTTCTACTACGTCTTCAATTGACAAAATTTGACCTAAAAATTCATGAATTCTAAAAAATTTTTCCTGGGGGCTGTCGCCCCCAGACCCCTGCAAACTCTATGGCTTACCATTCCTTGTTCATAAAAGCTTATATATGCGTGTGTAATATACAGTCTGATATGAAATTCCCATCTTTTGTTTATAATTTAGGTACCTGTCGGATGTCGGAAAAATTTTTTGATTACGTCTCCAGTTGACCAAATTTGTCTAAAAAAATTGAAAAACTCCATTTTTTCTGGGGGCTGCCGCCCCTAGACCCTCGCAACAGTTAGTTTATTTACTTTAAACGACCGAATTTACATTTTTTGTCATGTAAGCCACTTCGCCAATAAGTGTAAAATTAATTGAATTCTGGGGGCTGAGCTCAGACCTCGCAATAGTGAGTTTAAATAAGTCAGCAAGGACAAGGTACGACCTCCCCCTTCTTTTTCAAAATCCTGGCTACACGCCCCTGTATAATGTACGTTATGGTTATAGAGTGGTGGGTCAAAGTGGGTCGCGGGTCGGGTTTTACGGCGCGGGTTGGGTCGCGGGTTACCCTCGAGTGTCGAACCGTGGGTTGGGTTGGGTCGCGGGTCGAAAATTTCGACCCGCGTCCACCCCTGGTTGTGCATAGATGCAGATAGGGGGGGTAGGGGGGGTACCTACCCCTCGACCTCCCATCCCCCCCTCTGATGGCCGAAAAAGTGCCCCAGAATTGCGTAAAAAATGAAAAATTGCAAATTTTTTCGCCGGCGGCCAAAATAGTACCTCAAAAATGAGTCGAAAATTGTAAAATTCTGAAAAATTTTCGGCTGTCGCCGAGAAACGGCCAAAAGTTGGGACCACCCCCCCTTCCGCCAGGCGTCGGGCACCCCCCCTCGCCGATTCTCCCCGTGCATCTCTGGTGTTGTGTCATATTGAATGTACGATGTACCCATCAATCTAAAGTTTGTAACTGGTTCACCGTTCTCAAGTCTCGTGTATTCATTGAAGAGGTTTCTATGTACTTTCCACCCAACTTGTTCTTTTATTCTGTTCTTTGAAACTAATTACGCATTTAGAATGAAGTATTGTTTCACCAAACATTTTTACGTCCCGAATTGCCCCATGCGACCGTTGTGGCAATAGCAATAACGATGCGTTTCTTTGGACTGTTTCGATTTAGTACTATAGATAGATCGTGTTGTTGTGAAAAATGTAATGAACAGTGGTTCTGTTTTTCCTGTAGCAGAGGATGAATGTAAATGCGTGAGTAATTTTATGATAATTCGTTTTTCGAAATACAAGAGGTTTTTTCAATTTACATGTGGACCACAAATTTCATTTCCATATTTTAGTGTTTCATTTTTCACCAGTGAATTTTCTGTTGTTTTCACTAGAACGACGTGTTAAAACAAAGTCGGGAGGTTTGATTTTAATTTATAGTGCTATCGTATGTAAATAAACTAAAAATCATGTTTACTACAACAGTATCAGCATGTAATGATGAAGTGTGGCTATAAAATTTATTAATGAGTTTGCTCTTGACTTATATATACTTAATTTCATTTGATAACTAAGTTATATATTTATTTAGCACTCAGAGTGGTATGCATTTTCTGCTACATATTATATACGTAGTGTATGTTTGAAATAGTCTCTATTTGTTTTTTGAAATCTATTATAATGTCAGCCGTAAGATCACAGTTTTATGCCCCATACATGTATGACGTTGGCTTGGGGGACATACATCTCCTAAAGAGTATGTTTGAGTCGATGTTTTTTTAAGGTTCCTCAATTGTTGGTCACAGGGGTCCCCCCAAAATTCTGGATTTCTTTACAAAGTATGGCCACATGTCACACATTAGTGAACTATATGTGCTATATACATTATGTAGCTTCATTTTTTGTCGGTTTGCGGGACATACGGCTGTCTGTCTTCGACTTTGCACCACGATTGCTGAAAGCAAGAAAACCTCTGGCTCACTACATATTTTGAATTAGACAGATGATTATTATCAGTAATACTGAAAATGCTTATACCTGGGTCTGCCGTGCCTGTATTGGTTGTTTTTGCTGCTGTACTGTTAAGTTTGCAGGTTATTAAACTTTTTTCATGCTCCTACACAGATCTTTGTTTCGGAATAAAGTTTATCTGTTTTTGATTACCGTCTCTTGTCTTATTTCTGAATACTTCGCAACCTTGGATTAGTATGTAGTGACATGTATATTGCTAGACGGTTAAGCAGTTTTTGACTATTTTAAACTGAAAAAAGCGCTTTTATATGTAAGTTGTACTGACTCAGTCAACAGCCCCCGAGTAAGCTGGAGGTCGCATCAATAAAGTACTAATGGCTAGGATGACATCTATTAACGATTTTGGATTAAAATAGCCAAACGTGTAGGAAAGCTATCACTGTTAGAATTTCGTCTTGCTTTGCAGTTTTGCACGAAAAAAATTCATAAAAATTTAAAATACATCTTATTTTTTCAGTCTTCAACATGAGGAAAAATGTATTTTTTAAAATTTATACTTTTGTAGTCTTGCGCAGTTGTTTTCTTAATGTTTCGTAGCTAAACTTGACAAACTTGTGAAAAGAGTGCCTCTTAACACATCGGCTCGCCTGGTGGAATTTTTCTGTAAATAGTTTACTTCAATGATGTAAGAGAGGTCAGCAGGCAATTTTGAAATGGTGAACAGGAATTTCAGGTGCCACTAGACATTTCAAGGAATGTTGGTCAGCGCCCAGTGGGTGGGTTTTTCGGGATTTTTCCGTCTCTGGACGGACATAATATTGTTTTGGCTGGACGAATTAATCAACAGCAAGTGAACATCAACCCTAGTCATTATAAGTTATCACAACAAGACTTCAACCATAATTATAATTATATACTGACCGATCGTTAACGACACAACAACAAACCTAACAATTACAGCATGGATCCTTACTTGTAAATTCGAATTACACAAAGCAATATAAATTGTAGGCTAAAATACGCGTCAGTTTTTTTCAAATCTGAAGTTTTGAAGCTGTCTTCATCATGACGCTTTATACGAAATACAATCAAGAGTACATAATAGGATCCTTTTATGTACTCTTGATACAACTGAGATATTCTATACCTTCTATGAGATTTATCGAGGTGCAGCGTGGTGTCATAATAGCTGTGTGGTCCGACCCATTACCTCATCATGTGCAATGGGTTTAGCTACAGTCTAATATATAAGCAGTAAGCGTAGACCAGACCATTTATGCTAAGCACTGAGGCAGGGTTACTATTTTTGCTGTATGTATACTGTATAGTTGTTTTTAGTAAATGTGTATCATGATAATGAGTTTGTGGTGTGAAGTTAGCAGCTTTAGAAATCAAAAGAACAGGAATTGACTAGCGCTCAGAATAATGTAGTACCAAGAGTACATAATACAAAGAGTGTGACACTTTCTATATTGCCCCACTGAGCGCAAAATAGCCCATTTTGGTACGGGTTTAAATTGGGGTACCCCCCTCAGTTCAGTTCAAGACAGTGCTCAACTGAGGGGGGTACCTCCTGCGATTTTTTCGTTTTTTTGGTCATTTTGAAGCATTTTACGGCGATCTGAGGTGATTTTGGGGTTTCAGAGAGGGGGGCTTGTCCCGAAGGGTCAAATCTGAGGGGGGGCTTGTCCCGGAATTTCAAATCTGGGGGGGGCTCGCCCCCCCCAGACCCCCCCCCATGTACATCTGTGCCTACTATGTCAAAATGTAGTAGTTGAGTCAATTCCTGCGCACGTTTAAGCCTGTTTTACACGCATGGGGTGCCACATGATGCTCCACGGGGACGGGGCACCCCTTGTGACATCGCGTAACACCCCACGGGGCGCCCCACGTTTTTTCACATTTTGTAAAACAGGCTTTATATGTATATATATATATATATATATATATATATATATATATATATATATATATATATTTATGGGTTTACTGTATTGTACAAACATTGCTTTTTCTATTGGATGCAGGCATAGGCCGTTGAATGACATTTTCGGTGGCCGGTAGTTCAGCTTTCACGACTTCGACTTCTTGCTCGACTTCCCGATTACTCATTTGAATACCGAGAATCTGCGCCGCGACTCGCTGAAAGCACAGGCGGATCGAATCCCCGGATTTCGCGGACACAAAATGACTGGACATCTCGTGTTTTTCCGCCAAATTTTTGTGTCTTTCCGCCTTGACCGTTCGTAAATGTTCCAGATCAGTTTTGTTTGCGATTAAGGCGAGATGTGGCGGTTTTTCCTGTTCTTTGGTGAATTTCGACACACACGTTATCCAGTCTTGCAGATTTTCGAAACTCTGATAGTTGCTAATATCGTAGACAAATAGAACGGCGTGGGCACCGTAAACGTATTTATCCAGCATCGCACCCCCTATCGTTTGGCCCCCGATGTCCCAGACTTGCAGGGTAGCTTTCACAGATCCCGGGAGGGCAATGCGTTTCAGAAAAAAGTCCAGACCCACTGTTTGTCGATAGTGTTTTCCAAACTGATCTTGTGCGAATCGAGTACAAATCGAGGTTTTGCCGCAGCTGCCGTCACCGACGACCACAATTTTCAGGGCGTGTTCTGCGTCAGGTTCTTCGTCTAATTGATCGGGACTACTAGCCATTTTGGGATGAGGAAAACAGAATTAGAAAATCATAGAATAGCTGCAATAACACTGCTTAACAACCAGCTAATTAACAAACGACCGTTGATACATAACAGCCGAATTGAGTTAGCGTTGCTAGGCACCCAGATAACAAATCTTTCGTGTGAGTGGCTGGTAGTTTTAACTGGACTGAAGAAAACTTTCACGGGGAGCTTTTTCAGATAATCAATTTTTTTCAATGGAGTTGTGTGTAAAAGAAAAGAACGGTACAACATTCTTACACTGAATGTACTTACTTGCGCGTGAACAGCCGAAAGTGCAAGAGTACATACCTTAGAACTCGAAAGGTATTTCAGACCTCGTGATTTGGCAGGTCGATGTCAGACTGTTTTCCTTGCGCGAAGGAAAACTACTAATCTGCAACTTTGTCTTTTAAGGGTCGTGTTAGATTTTTAGGTTAGATTGTGTAGGTGTGTAGTGTAGCTCACGAAAGGTCAGAATTTTTATCAAGCCTGAGAGAAAATCAATCTTGACCTTACCTGACCTTTCTCTGTATTTGTTACACGTATACGACTAAATCGTAACTTAATGAATTCATCTACAAATAGCAGAAATAGGTATAGATATAATTATAGGTATAATGATGTTTTTATCATACCTGTCTTGAAAAAACTATACCTGTCTTGAAAAACCGGTGCAATAACTACCGTCAAAAAACTAAGTGAACGCTGCTAGATTCACAGCGTGCATTCAAATCTAGTTATTGCACTGCTGTAGGCGTGCATCCAAGTTATTGACTAAGTTAAGTTATTGACTTATCGATCGCACTGTATATTTCAAGACAGTGATAACATAAGTGATATCCGCACTGGCACATGAAGCCCGCGTGCATAACTCGTGCGCTGCGCGTACTCGGTCATGCACTTCGTGCTTCACGTAAAAGTGCCTACAAATTACTGAGTGCACTCTACAACTACACCGTGGTCCGTGCTATAACCTACACACACTTATAGGTATTTCAAAAATTCATACGTACTTCTGGAGTATAGTCTGGTACTTATGCTTTAGGAGTAAGGCTTTAGCAAACGCACTGTCTGTAATTTCAGCAAGAGTACATAATAGGGAAGAGTATGACATTCGATGTTCCCGTCGAAATAGCCCTTTTCAGGGTGTACCCCCCTCGAATCATGTCTTGATTCCAGGGGGGTCGATCCCCCCTCAAATCAGGGATGTAGCTTGATATCAGGGGGGGGGGCACGCCCAGCCATCCGACTATCAGGTTAGCTCGAAATACGTGGTGAGCTGCAGGGTTGGCAAGTCTCGGGTTCGCAACCGAGACCGAGACCGAGACCAGGCAACCGAGACCACCGAAACGAGACCTACGAGACCGAGACCAGCCTTTGGGGGACCTTTTTTTCAAGTTTCAATTTTAAAAGCAGGGTTTTTTTTTCAAATCGACCACTGCTCAAAACTTGTTCTTTTTTATTTTTGAGTGTTCTTTTTTACGATGACTTGTTCTTTTTTACTGAAAGTTTTAAACGGCGTTGTACTCATGTTTTTAACCAAAATTTCCATTCATACATCCATCTACAATATTGCGTTCCCAGAAAAAAATTTCGGGGGGATGACTTTTTGATTTTTTGAATGGGTTAAAATGCACCGTGTATATATCAATTTCAACAGCTAAATACGCATTGCAAGCGTAAATCCACTAAGCCGCAAAGTCGCAGGGGTCTGGGGGCGGCAGCCCCCAGAAAAAAATTGGAGATTATTCACTTTTTAAGCCAATGGCTTTTTTTAGGCTGGGGGAAGAACTTTCAGATTTTTTCTAAATGATCCCCGTTTCCACACGATAAACAGCCAAATCCATACACTAATAAAAGCGTAGTAAGCTAATAGATGGTGCCACGCACTTATACACACTTGCTTACGCTTTCATGAAAGACAATTTAGTAAGAAACACAAGGCAATAAAGTTGCAGGGGTTGGGGGCTCAGCCCCCAGTACGAAAATTTGAGAATTTTTCGTTTTTAGGGTAAATTCAGTCAATTGGAGACGCATTGGAAAACTTTCCGGCTAAGTTTTATTTAGTGCCGCTCGGTGGGCACATGAAGGCTGCGTAAATTATTTTTATTTTTGACTGCGTAAATACGCAGTATTTTACGTAAAAAAACCATACTTTGCCGATAGATTATAATAAGGAATAGTGCTACGGAGTCGCAGGAGTCTGGCCCCCAGAAAAAAATTTAGAGTTTTGGATTTTTACGCCAAATTTGGTCAATTGGAGACGTATCGGAAATTTTTTTCGGGGGCAAGAAAAACCACAGGGGGGACCCTTATGTAAAAATAGACTGGGAAAAAATTTCAGGTTGGAGGAATTCCCTTCACCACCACCCGCTCCCCCGGTACGCCCTATCCATGTATGAGGGTAGGTTGGGGAATGGATGGCAGAATCGAGAAGGCAGTTGGAGAGGGTCCCAAGAATTGTGGCAAAATTGGGTGTAGTTGGCGTTTTTTGAAATATTGTATATACAAAATTTACATTATATAATTATATAAAAATTTTCGGGGGGTCTCCATAATTTTGGCTGATAGGCAATCCAAAATTTATATAATATAAACCACCTCTTGCTAAAGCTAGTTTTCAACGGAGTCTGTAGTTTCCACAAATTAGCTTCTGACGATCTATATACGCTAGAATTGTTAAGGTGTGTTAAGATCAGGGACTAGCCAGGATTTTGGAAAGGAAGGAGCACCTCGTTACTTTAAAAATTGAGGAAAACGACAAATTTATGCTAAAAATTTCACACTGAAAATTTTGTATTTTTGCACCTTCAATAAAGTCCCCTAAACGTCAAACCACGCGTCCCCTCCTCCTTAAACCTTCGAAAAATCTGGGACAAGCCCCGTACCACACCCCATCCCCATATACATTTACGCTGTTAAATGCTGCTTATAAACACTATGAAGTACCCTAGTCCTCTACACATTCGCAGGACTGCAAACTGAAGAAAAGAATACACTGTTCAGTTCAGTCGCTCTTTTAAGATCCCTAGAGACAGACCATTAGAACATATATAATAGCTGTCCCCAGAAAATTTTTTGAAATTAGACACAATTTTGGTGCACTGTAGACGTGATTCTGAGGTTTTACACGGCTGCAGCTGGCTGTTCTACGGTTGTTCTTTTTTATTTTTTGCTGTTCTTTTTTAGAAAATGGTGTTCTAAAGAACATAATTTGGAACAAAAAAAACTCTGTTTAAAAGATATAATACTTTGAAACGTGAAAAAATAGTTATTAAGGTATATACAAAAAAGTGACGAATAGGTTAGGTTGTATGAGTGTATGACTTGCGAAGTTGCGAGAAACTTAACATTGGAACGACCGGATGCATGAGAGTAGGAGAGTGACAACCGGAGAATAGTATTATTGTCCGCTGTTTTGTCAACTTTTGGTTATTTTTTAAAAGTTTCGCACACTTCTTCGTATACCACATTTTATAGTGCATTGCATACACATATTTTCACGCTCACGCAACAAAAGAAAACTGGTAACAACAAAAAAACTAGAAACGGAAAACAGAACGTTAGGTAATAACAGAGGCAAAAACATTTATATACTTTCAAAAATTTATATAGTGAATGCCGAATATCAAACAATTTTTGGCGAAATGAGTTAACTGAAATGGCAGTAACAACGTGTTCAGGAAGTGAGTTCCACGGGGAAACCACTCGATTGGAAAAACAGAACTTTCTAACATTAAGAGTAAAGGGGGATTGAGCTAATTTGAAACAATGGCCCCTTCTTCTCGAATTTTGCGAAAAAGATGGAGAAACTGATATGGAGAAATACAGGTTATATAAACCATGAACTATTTTGTAAGTAAAAACAAGATTACACATTAAGCGACGTAGTTCAAGCAAGTCTAGTCCCAATTCCTGGCATTGTTCAGGATAATCTAAGTGACGCAAACTATTAAACATTTTACAAAAACGAATTTGAACACCTTCAAGCAAAACGATATCCTTAACTTAGTGCGGATTCCAAACTTAAATTGTAAAAAAAAATCTTTGTGATTTTGGAAAATTTTGAAAACTTCAAGTCTCATCTGAAATACCGAGACCACCCTATGGCAGGTCTCGGTTTTGCTACCGAGACCGAGACCGAGACCAGCCTAGTCTCGGGTTTTTTACCGAGACCGAGACTGCCAACCCTTGTGAGCTGGTAGTTTGCTGGAACGAGGGGGGGGGTTCCCCCTGAAATCAAGACACATCCCTGATTTAAGGGGTTTCCCCCCTGAAATCAAATCGTAAAAGGGCTATTTTGGCCGAAGCATTGTTCCGGCCGATTAGCTAGAATATGGAAGAGTGTAATACTCTTCCATATTATGTACTCTTGAGTTCAGGTATATGTTCGTGATATTTTTGATGGTAAGCTGATTACATAGGACTTTTTTACAGTCAAACTCTAGGATCTTGAGTTTTTTCAATTTACTTCCTGTAGAGAAAGTCAAAAGGTAGTCAGTCTAACCCGAACCACTTCAATTCAGCAGGTCCTTATCAAATAGCCGTTAGAGCCCATACAACTTTGAGATTGAGTACATAAATTTACGTTGTTTTTTCAATGCTGTGAATTTTGTTTTCCTTCTATAGTCTAAGTTCTTCTTCTGTTTCCGCATGCATTAAGTGAGATCGATTAAACATGGCACCATCGATTTCAAAACTTTAGCTTTAGAGTTCCAGTAGAACCAGTTTCATGGGAATTATTCCGAAATGATTATGGCGACACTGCATTCGTCAAAGCTCTTAAATTCCATCGTATTACCTGACCGCAAAAATATTCCCAGAACCCAGAGGCTCTAGCAAGATGTTAATTTTTTGAGAGTTTCTGCAGGTTTTGGTCAGTGTCTTAAAATGATGGATAAAGTTCTTTTTGAAACTGCTCAAGAAAGTTTTGTCTTTCTGGCCGTTTTTATCTGATTAGCCCTTCGCGACAGAGGTACTTAGTTTATTTCATTAGAATGGAAAAACTTCACTTGACGCTCTAAAAGTCCAAATGTAGACCCTAAGGGCACCGCTTGTTCAGCCTTCAAGTTGATTTTTTAAGTAGTTTTTTGCAATACTAACAAATTATGAAAAATTATATAGGTTTCTAGAAACATGTTGAGAAAGAACGAAAAGTGCTAAGTTGAACTCAGGAATTTGAAAGTAAACGGTTGCTGTAGTGTGGCGTGAAACACCCTTCACACACACACACACAGGTTTTTGCATGGAACAAAGAAATTTGGTTCCGTCTTGGAAATTTTTTAATTTTTCAGAAACCATCTCGACGAGTTTTTAGCCACCAAAAAAATTAATGAATTTTTCTGTTTGTGGGCTTATCAACTAAATTTGCACAAAGTTGTCGCAACTTTGGCTGGTCTGATGAAAATGTTTTCTTGTTATGCGTGTCAGAAACAGTCGTTTTGGGAGTCAAACTTTATTCTTGTTGCCGTCGTTGTAAATGTTTCGCTCACCTGTTTTGGTGTCATTTTGGCTGTCATGACTTTTTAGCCCATTTACGTTGCATTTTTCGGCTTTGTTTGGCCTGCTAACTTGTATAGGGTTTGCCGACAATGTGCGAAGCATACATGGGTCATTTTCATGCACAGGGGTATTTTCTCTCCACGCATATATAGATGCGCATACGTGTAAGTGGGGGTAGGGGTGAGACACCATCGTCACGCAAAATCGAGAGTCGGATTGGAGTGCCGAAACGTTAAGCAACAATATTGTTGAAAATGACAGTTTTTTCATGAAAATTTTGCAGTGTAGGGTATTTTGGGTCGATCTGGGGGGAGGGTCGCAAAAATTTAGCTGCAGAGGCCCCTTAACCATTTTATCAAGAGTACATAATAGTGTCTTACTCTTTATAGAAAGAGTGAGACACTATTATGTACTCTTGATTTTACTCTCTCTTCTATAAAGAGTGAGACACTATTATGTACTCTTGATTTTATCCGTAATGTTCCTTCAGAGCAACAAAATTGGCACGTCATACTAAACTCTGTCCGTTTTTTAGTGAAACATGCCGGGTTTATGTTTAACAGAATCAGTTAACTTCATGAGGATCCCGTAGGTATCCGAGTGGCGCGAGCCAGCGGCTGAGTGGCTAGGCATGACATTTCTGCCCCAAACATGTCACTGAGGAACAGGGGCGTAGCCAGGATTTTTAAAAGGGGGGGTCGCACCTTGTCAACTGTTTTGCTCACTCAGTGATACCAATTTTGAAGTTGCAGTGAAGTTATTAGCGATTTTAGTACTTATATACACGTGCATTGTAAACGTAAGACCACCGAGCAGGGGTCTGGGGGCGCCAGCCCCCAGAAAAAATTTGAAGATTTTTTTTCCTATAACCCTTTGACTCGCATTGGGAACCTCAGGTACCACACATGGTGGATGCCGTAAAAAAGGCTATAAATCTTGGCTAGCTTATTCTAGTCAACTGATCTTCGACTTGTTTTTTCAGAAATCGCAGATCTTTGCATTTATGGGCCCAATTTTAGTCCTGCTGCCACACAACAAAACCTATGCTTGATTAAGCACTGTGAAAATTTGACTTTTTTTCATCGCAAAAGTAGTATTTTCTTTCCAGCCTCATTATGATATTTGATCGCAACTCTGGCAGTCTGCTTTTTGTGCATCAGATAGAGCCGGAAATTGTAGTTTATTTTTAGCTGTCAACTATGATAGGCGCACGGTTGCTGTGTTAATACTCTAGGGTGAGGTACATATTATGCCTGAGCGATGGCGCAAAATTTGCACAAACTTTCATCTTTGAGCGCTTATAACACAAAAACGGTGCGTCCTAGACCCTTAGTCGACTGATTATGTTTTGTTCACCATTAAATTGTCTATCGAATGGTGGTTTCGCCAGCTCTCTACGACGCACGTAGCTCGAGCAATGGCCATAAAACTGGAAGGTGTCAAAGTTTGGCTGCCTAGATAGAGAACCTCTGGTCGTCAAAGGGTTAACCAGTGTATCGTGAATTGCCGATTTGGCAGAAATTTCGGTATAGTTCAACTTTTTTAGTAAATTCTGCTTCAAATTGCTTATTTTTGAGCTTTTGGACCCACAATTTTACTTATCAGTTTTTCCTATAACCCTTTGACTCGCATTGGGAACCTCAGGTACCACACATGGTGGATGCCGTAAAAAAGGCTATAAATCTTGGCTAGCTTATTCTAGTCAACTGATCTTCGACTTGTTTTTTCAGAAATCGCAGATCTTTGCATTTATGGGCCCAATTTTAGTCCTGCTGCCACACAACAAAACCTATGCTTGATTAAGCACTGTGAAAATTTGACTTTTTTTCATCGCAAAAGTAGTATTTTCTTTCCAGCCTCATTATGATATTTGATCGCAACTCTGGCAGTCTGCTTTTTGTGCATCAGATAGAGCCGGAAATTGTAGTTTATTTTTAGCTGTCAACTATGATAGGCGCACGGTTGCTGTGTTAATACTCTAGGGTGAGGTACATATTATGCCTGAGCGATGGCGCAAAATTTGCACAAACTTTCATCTTTGAGCGCTTATAACACAAAAACGGTGCGTCCTAGACCCTTAGTCGACTGATTATGTTTTGTTCACCATTAAATTGTCTATCGAATGGTGGTTTCGCCAGCTCTCTACGACGCACGTAGCTCGAGCAATGGCCATAAAACTGGAAGGTGTCAAAGTTTGGCTGCCTAGATAGAGAACCTCTGGTCGTCAAAGGGTTAACCAGTGTATCGTGAATTGCCGATTTGGCAGAAATTTCGGTATAGTTCAACTTTTTTAGTAAATTCTGCTTCAAATTGCTTATTTTTGAGCTTTTGGACCCACAATTTTACTTATCAGTTTTTCCTATAACCCTTTGACTCGCATTGGGAACCTCAGGTACCACACATGGTGGATGCCGTAAAAAAGGCTATAAATCTTGGCTAGCTTATTCTAGTCAACTGATCTTCGACTTGTTTTTTCAGAAATCGCAGATCTTTGCATTTATGGGCCCAATTTTAGTCCTGCTGCCACACAACAAAACCTATGCTTGATTAAGCACTGTGAAAATTTGACTTTTTTTCATCGCAAAAGTAGTATTTTCTTTCCAGCCTCATTATGATATTTGATCGCAACTCTGGCAGTCTGCTTTTTGTGCATCAGATAGAGCGGAAATTGTAGTTTATTTTTAGCTGTCAACTATGATAGGCGCACGGTTGCTGTGTTAATACTCTAGGGTGAGGTACATATTATGCCTGAGCGATGGCGCAAAATTTGCACAAACTTTCATCTTTGAGCGCTTATAACACAAAAACGGTGCGTCCTAGACCCTTAGTCGACTGATTATGTTTTGTTCACCATTAAATTGTCTATCGAATGGTGGTTTCGCCAGCTCTCTACGACGCACGTAGCTCGAGCAATGGCCATAAAACTGGAAGGTGTCAAAGTTTGGCTGCCTAGATAGAGAACCTCTGGTCGTCAAAGGGTTAACCAGTGTATCGTGAATTGCCGATTTGGCAGAAATTTCGGTATAGTTCAACTTTTTTAGTAAATTCTGCTTCAAATTGCTTATTTTTGAGCTTTTGGACCCACAATTTTACTTATCAGTTTTTCCTATAACCCTTTGACTCGCATTGGGAACCTCAGGTACCACACATGGTGGATGCCGTAAAAAAGGCTATAAATCTTGGCTAGCTTATTCTAGTCAACTGATCTTCGACTTGTTTTTTCAGAAATCGCAGATCTTTGCATTTATGGGCCCAATTTTAGTCCTGCTGCCACACAACAAAACCTATGCTTGATTAAGCACTGTGAAAATTTGACTTTTTTTCATCGCAAAAGTAGTATTTTCTTTCCAGCCTCATTATGATATTTGATCGCAACTCTGGCAGTCTGCTTTTTGTGCATCAGATAGAGCGGAAATTGTAGTTTATTTTTAGCTGTCAACTATGATAGGCGCACGGTTGCTGTGTTAATACTCTAGGGTGAGGTACATATTATGCCTGAGCGATGGCGCAAAATTTGCACAAACTTTCATCTTTGAGCGCTTATAACACAAAAACGGTGCGTCCTAGACCCTTAGTCGACTGATTATGTTTTGTTCACCATTAAATTGTCTATCGAATGGTGGTTTCGCCAGCTCTCTACGACGCACGTAGCTCGAGCAATGGCCATAAAACTGGAAGGTGTCAAAGTTTGGCTGCCTAGATAGAGAACCTCTGGTCGTCAAAGGGTTAACCAGTGTATCGTGAATTGCCGATTTGGCAGAAATTTCGGTATAGTTCAACTTTTTTAGTAAATTCTGCTTCAAATTGCTTATTTTTGAGCTTTTGGACCCACAATTTTACTTATCAGTTTTTCCTATAACCCTTTGACTCGCATTGGGAACCTCAGGTACCACACATGGTGGATGCCGTAAAAAAGGCTATAAATCTTGGCTAGCTTATTCTAGTCAACTGATCTTCGACTTGTTTTTTCAGAAATCGCAGATCTTTGCATTTATGGGCCCAATTTTAGTCCTGCTGCCACACAACAAAACCTATGCTTGATTAAGCACTGTGAAAATTTGACTTTTTTTCATCGCAAAAGTAGTATTTTCTTTCCAGCCTCATTATGATATTTGATCGCAACTCTGGCAGTCTGCTTTTTGTGCATCAGATAGAGCGGAAATTGTAGTTTATTTTTAGCTGTCAACTATGATAGGCGCACGGTTGCTGTGTTAATACTCTAGGGTGAGGTACATATTATGCCTGAGCGATGGCGCAAAATTTGCACAAACTTTCATCTTTGAGCGCTTATAACACAAAAACGGTGCGTCCTAGACCCTTAGTCGACTGATTATGTTTTGTTCACCATTAAATTGTCTATCGAATGGTGGTTTCGCCAGCTCTCTACGACGCACGTAGCTCGAGCAATGGCCATAAAACTGGAAGGTGTCAAAGTTTGGCTGCCTAGATAGAGAACCTCTGGTCGTCAAAGGGTTAACCAAGCGTGTTGTAGCCAAGCGATGTCAGACTTTAGATGCCATTGCCAACTAATAATGTTGGTCGGATCGCCGCATCGGACCGACATTAAGTTCGGATCGGAGATCCAAAAAGGTAGCAGAAATTGAGGCTCGACCCCAGTTAATCTACATGTCAGATGACTATGAAAAAGCAATAGGCTGACGTAAAAAGTTAATGCTCTATTTAGCGTTTTGCAAATTAAAGTATAATTTCCTTTGCCATTTAATTGCGGCCATGTGACAATTAGTTTTGTCGCAGTCAGTGATAAGTTAACCCACAATCTGTTCCTTTTTTCGACCAAACAGGCACATCTTTTTCTCAAAAGTTTATCCCTCTTTTGGAAAAGCAGCCGCAATAGTGACTCAACATTTTGAAGACATTTTTATTTTCTATCTTTTCTATCAAACATTTTGCTCGTGGGAGTTTAGAGCTATGTATGTATGTTGCTCTCATTGCAAAAATGGCATCTTATGATCTACAAGCTCAGTAAACTGTTTTTAACACTACTTATTTTAATCACTAAACTTGATACGGCGTCAGCGGCTGCCGATACCTACTACAGCTGAGGTTGGCAGTTGGCTCACGATTTGTAGCGTGCATATGCATCGTTAATGGGGCCTAACCATACTATCTATAATAATGTACTCTTGATAATATCAAGAATACATGATAGGAAGAGTATGACACTCTTCCTATTATGGTTTGGGGCTCGCGTCCTTTGCGGAGCGCAAAATAGTCCATTTTTATAAGGTTTTGAGAAGGGGGTACCCCCTCAGTTCAAGACATAGTGGTCAACAGAGGGGGGATAGTGGTGTACCACCCTCATTTCAAGACCCGTACTCAATTGAGGGGGTTACCCCCCCCCCTCAGCTCAAGACATTACAGAAGTCAGCTGGATTGCACATATGCCGTTTCTCTTGAGTGCTATGTCTTCAACTGAGGGGGGGGGCTTGATTAGTGTCTTGAACTGAGGGGGTTCTCCCCTCAAAACCGTTTAAAAAGGGCATTTTGCGCTCCGCATTGGACGCAGCCCACAGGGTATAATAGGAACAGGAGTGTCATACTTTAAGTTATAGAGTGTATGTACGTAATTTTGAACCCAAATTCACCCGAAAAACTCGCTATTGCGGTACCCGGACGCAAATATAGACTCCTTATTTGACTGTCGCTGCATGACTGTGTGTGTAGTGTGTAGATTTATGAAGGTAAAATGTCCCAATATGAGTTTTTCTGATAATGCAAGTGGCAACATGTTTAACCATTAGCGCTGTCATTGCTGGCTAGTAACTTAGGGACTGTTCACAAATTCGAAATAACTGGAGTAGATTAACCGAATTAACTTACAATAGCTCGACATTGAAGTTTAGTGTCTTTGCAAGATTTAGCACGTTTATGCACTTGACACAGAGGAGCAACTGTGTCTAATTTAAAAAAGGTCTCATGGTTCTGTGTTGAGTTATTCCAGTTAATTCAATTAATCTAATCCAGTTAATCCGAATTTGTGAACAGGCCCTAAAGACTGAGAGTTGTCATGTTTAGCTATAAATGTTGGCTTTAAAATATTTTGGTGCCGCGTTTTATATTCGAAGAATATCCTCAGCACTGTAAGCATGTCGCAACGATTTCTATCCAAAATTAATTTAACTCTACTCACAAAACGTACTTGTTCTAGTTAGACTAAGGGCCCATTCCTTTACCGGTTTAAAGGGTTAATTATAATCGGACTAAACGGTTAAAAAAATTAAGCTTAAAAATGCCATTCCAAAATCCAAAACCTTCAGATTAAACGGACTTAACTTTTTAGCGCGCTGCTCTTTTATCGGACTAAATGGACTTAACTATGCTAACATGTTAAGCTTGCATATTAAATCCGTTTAGTCCAGGTGTAGTTTTGGAACGGGGTCAGACTAAACTTAAGCTGCTGCCTTTTTTTAACCCTTTTAGTCCGTTTAACCACATTTGCCATTCCTAAACCTCGGACTAAAATAAGTCCAGTCCGTTTGATCCGGTAAAGGAATAGGCCCTAAGATAAGTTAAAAATCCTGAAAATACAAAGCTTGTTAGTTTCCTGAATATCTCATTTTAGTTTTCAGATGCATTTGTGGCTAATGGGGTACCAGACGCCACGCTAAAGGTGAGAGTCCGTTGTAAGTTGTATATAATTACAGTTTCCTTTGTGACTACCAACCCATGGTGATATCCGGTTATTCTTGTTAACATCTTGTTTTTATTGAGTCAAGGTATGACATGTCACATATGATAAGGTTAACATCTGAGCTTAGATTGTCAGTACTGATCCTCAAGACGAGCTTAGAAATAATTAGTTTTCAAAGCTCCGTCAGAGAAAAGTTAAAACTTTTTTGTGATCGTCATTTTTCTAGGAACTCGTGTTCCTGTGTTTCTCTCAGATTTCCACACGCAATAGTTGTCGCCTTCTATTTTTTTGTTCAACTGATTTTTAGGCCGTTCTCTTACTCTTATAAAGGCTAATTATAACAAGCTTATTATATACAGGTTAGGTATGTTGCTCATATGAGTGCAACTCAGAGATATTACTACAGTGCATTACGACTATAGACTTGTTGCTAAATGAACGAAGCTCATTATTTATGCTTTTGGACATTATATAACCGAGACTTTATTGTTGCACTACATATGAGTAACTGACAAAATGTTAATTTGTCGTGATTTCACGCGTACGTTCTTCTAAGGTCAGATAAAAAACCTGGTCCCTGCGATAAAAAGAAGCAAATTTTTTTAAGAAACAAGAACGTCTTGCGAGTAGAGAATTGAGTTACATTAGCAAGTAATTTTTACCAGAGTGCGCTGATCATATTCCAAGGAATATAGAACGCGGCAGAGGTGTAACTACGACACGCTACCTAGCCATAGTAAAGCAGGTTTTGCAAGACATGTAGGGTGGATTTCACCACGGTGGTTTTTAAAAACCATGGTTTTACATACGTACGTTTTCATATGATTTGCACATAATTTCATTACGAAATATAGCATGATTCGTTACGAATTTCGTAGATTTTCTAAAACAATAGTTTTTGCTCAGTTGAAATTTCAAACCTGCAGCATAGCAGGTTTTTATTTTGCTGAAATTTCAACTGAGCAAAAACCATGGTTTTAGAAAATCCACGAAATTCGTAACGAATCATGCTATATTTCGTAATGAAATTATGTGCAAATCATATGAAAACGTACGTAAAACCATGGTTTTTAAAAACCACCGTGGTGAAATCCACCCGTAGTGTCGAGGAGAGCCCTTGAGAATGCCTACGGATCCGCCTGCGGACGGGGTCTATCTAGATTTTGTAAATTCCCTTAAAAATCCATCTCGTGTGACACAAAAATAAAACACACAAAACTAGACTGTATCTGTATAAATTTCTGTACCCATCACATATTCAGTCGACACATTTTTAGTAAGCTGACATATGCGTATATATGTATTGTGTACCACGATACGAATCTATATCAGGGTAGGCGCGATAGCGCCTAACCCTAGAATAGGAACGACACTCCACATTGCAGAATTTCAAAATTAATTTTTTTAATAACTAAAAATTTATGCAAGCAAACTGGTTTTAATTTGGTGTGTGCACGTGCCTGGGGGAGGGGTACATGCTGGCCAAATTTCAGGCAAATCGGTTGGGTATTACCCGAGATATGAAAAATCGCCTCCCGCAAACTCGGATTTTTCCGTCTTTTTTTTTTTTCCCGGCGCCATAACTCAAGAAATCCTTATTGGCGAGGTACTTTTTTATGTTTTTTACATTTGTTTTGGTCGGCAATAGTGTCATCATAAGGATTTTATTCTGAGCTTTTGCCGTTTTGGCTCTGCTGAGAGGGGGAAAAGCCCTTTTTTGGGCCTCGAAAAATGGCAAAGTCAAAAATTCAATGGCGCCAGCTTTTGAGAAGTCACGCAAACAGCCCAAGTCTGATCTCTTGTATGCATGGTAGTGTAGTAGGGTTGTAGTGCGTCTCCCCTTTTGGAGTCGATCGTGTCACTGTAGGCCTAGGGAGGGGGTCCGGAAGGTATTTTACGTGTATTAGGGGGTTAGGCTACCCATGGGCAGTACAGCCAAAACCGTTATAGATGGAGGCCTGTCGTTTTGTATGCGAATATAAACCCATATACTGTGCATTTCAGTGTGATATTAGTTTTGCTCTCAGATTTACCTAGTAGCCAGAACTGGTGCACCCCCCTCTGACACCCTTGGAAACATGGTTTTTCATGACTTTGTCAACGTATAACGCTTTTATGGATAACCGCTCGGTCTGTATTTCTAGTGCATCTTAATATACAGGCGCAGGGGTGTCCGTGGATATTGTTTGGTCCGCGTCATGTGCGCTGTTCCAATTTGGCAACCCTGGCAAAGTGCCAAAATGGTCAATTTGACCAAATTTTTGAATTTTGTCATTTTTGTTGAAAAACTGTGGAAAAGGTTAATTTGAGGTGCTGAACGGGAATATAACGTTATTTTGACGAAAAACTATTGTTTTCATCCAAAATAGTGCTCATTTGTCAACTACGGTTGTGTGTACTAGACAGTAAATATGTTGGCAGTGTAGCCAAAACGGTAATAGATGGAGGCCTGTCGTCTTGTATTCGAATATAAAGCCATACATTGTGCATTACAGCGTGGTATTGGATTTGTTGTCAGGTTTACGTAGTAGCCAGAACTGGTACACCCCCTGTGATACCGTTAAAAAGATGATATTTCATTATTTTCTCAATGTATAACGCGTTTATGGATAACTTCTCGTTCTGTATTTCTAGTGCATCTTAATACATAGTCGCGGGGGTGTCAGTTGATATTGTTTGGTACGCGTGGTGTGCACTGGTGCACTTTCGTAGCCCTGGCAAAGTGCCATAATGGTCAATTTGACCAAATTTTTGAATATTTTAAATTTTTTTGAAAAATCGTGAAAAGGGTTAATTTGAGTTGCCTAACATGAATATAACGTCAGTTTGACCAAAATATTTTTTATATATATATATATATATATATATATATATATATATATATATATATATATATATATATATATATATATATTAATTATTAACCCAAAATAATGACAAATACGAACAGACCAATTGTGTACTGTTAGTGGCTTTGTAAGTGCAGCATACGCATGCGCGACTATCACTTTTCAGAATGTAATCATACAATATGCAATCCAAGTGTCAGCTTTCCTGTCGTCAAGTAAAATTGCTGCAGCGGAAAAAGAAATAGGATTATTATAAAAATGCCCTTTCACCAAGGGCAGCAGTGTGGGTAGAATAGGAAAGTTGGCTGATCTACAGCGGAAAAATGCTAATAAGCTTGTCAAATAACCGGGACAAGTTTTGCAGCCGAATAGGGAAACTCAGCTTGCTAAATGAAGCGGACAAGAGTTGCGTCAGAATAGCAGTCGCCCTGCGACACGTTAGTGCTTTCTGCACCCTATTCGCGCGAATTAATCAGCCATTATCATCAGCTGCCTGTTGCCGGAAAAGTGTCGTGTATATACTTCATGGGTTATATATATATATATATATATATATATATATATATATATATATGTCCAGAAGAAATAATTGTTCATCGATAATATATTAATCAATCGATCTCCATTCATTTTTATTGTTACGTATGTAATATTATAGTTTATTATGTATAGTATGTATATAATATTGTAGTTTAAGCTTATATAAATTCTACAGTTATTTGTATTAACTAGAGTTATACGGTTGTATTGTAACATTTTATGATTCGTATTGAATATTAGTCGTTAATGTCTATATAATATATATATATATATATATATATCTATATATATATATATATATATATAGGAGCAGTTATATATATATATATATATATATATATATATATATATATATATATATATATATATATAAAAAAAAGAAAAAAAAAAAAAAATATAAGAAAAAAAAAAAAAACACAAAAGAAAAAAAACCCAAAAAAAAAACGCTCCACACCATACAACTCCCCAACAAATCCCACCAAAACCCAAAAAAACAAAAACCAAACACCAAACAAAAAAACAAAAAAAAAACAAAAACCCCAAAAAACCAAAGCCACAAAAAAAAAACAACAAAATATAAAAAAAAAGGAATAGGTAATGTTACGTATGAATACGCCACGAAACAAAAAAAAAGCAAAAAAAAAAAAAAAACAAAAAAAAAAAAAAAAAAAAAAAAAAAAAGAAAAAAAAAAAAAAAAAAAAACAACAAAAAAAAAAAAAAAAAAAAACCAAACAAAAAAAAACCCAACCAAAACCAACCAAACAAAAAAAAAAAAAAAAAAAAAGCACGCGCGCACCAAAAACCCACACAAAAGCGAGAGCGTGCAGTGCAGAGCAGCTGCTAGTGATAGTAGAGCTGTTACAGAGAGACCTAGTAATTCTCTCTGTAACAGACTCTATCCTAATATCTAGTATACGCGGCGGCTGAGGCCGCCGCGTAAAAATAAATTGCAGGCATGAAGAGTACGGGCAGTAGACAGAAAAATCATGCCATCTATTTTGTTTCAGGGTTTAGCAAATTGTGGTCAGACTTTAGTATGTATATTGTATATATTTTCTTAACATGTATTCTGCTTTTGTACTGATGTCACTGTTGCGGTCAAAACGATCATCACAAATCGCTCACACGAGACAACTGTGCTCAGTTGCCATTTAGCCTTGAGAGTAAAAAAAATAGTGTCATTTTCTATAAGAGGGAGACACTCCGATACTTAATTATCATGTCCTCTGAAGCCCCGGTTCATACTTGTCCTTGTCCTTGTCTCTATCGTTTTGTCCTTAAGCGATTTCAAAAATTGGTTTGGCTAAATAAGCCAACTTTTCGCATGAATAACGCTGGGGTCACTTGCAGATCGTATGCAAAAAAATTAGCCGTAACGCTTGTGTCAGGACTCTCCACAGGAGCTAACCAAAGTTTGACCTTGTCCCTGTTCCTGTGTCCTTAAGGACACGTATGAACCGGGCTTTACTGTTAATCCAATCAATGACTATCTACTCAGTTTGTATGTAGTACATCTTGGTCGTTTTTTGGCGCATGTAAGATCCTCCTGCATATGTACTTTTGGTGTTAATGAGGGGAGAGTTAATAGTGTTATGACGGTAGACGGTAATACAACTGATCTCTGTTTGGCCAAAATAGTTGTAACTGCCCTTTGCAGGGAATAATTGTAAATCCCTTTAATCTCTTTCCCTCACCACTTCTGCCCTAACTGGTATATACTGGAAATATTTTCATCCATCGATTTCGTTTTGACAAAGTGAATGCCATACGTATATATGTCAATCGTATGCATATACATACATAACGTATTATTTACGTATAGAATTTTGCAGGTAATTTTAATTTTAAATTTCGTGTTTTATCAGCTATAACTGCTTTAATCTGATCAGACAGCTTCTGGTGAAACCGTCTATACACCTACGACATTCAGTGGATTTTTAGTTTTTTATCAAATTTAACCTCCATTGCTGTTTTATTTCAAAAAGTACATTAGCTTATAACGGAAAGAACACCCACATCGAATTTCACTTAACGTCCCTGCTTGGACCCAAACTTAGCCATTGAAGCGTGCCGAATTTGTTACCATAGAGGCTATGCATTTAGTAACTTGATTGCCAGTTCGTATTAAATTCTAACCAACCGTAAGCATTTTGTCAGGAAATTGTTTGGTAAAATGTTTGCCACAGCTGGTAATTTATTTTTGCTATTTTTGCTGAAATTTTTCGGCTGGGGTTCTGATATCAAGCATTGTAGATTGTCTAAGAATAGTGCTGATAACTTGTCAGACTGTGGATTAAATGTTGCCACTGTAGAGGCTTTAGGTTTTCCGTCAGGCATATACGTAAGTACCCACGGGCCAGGGCCTGTAACGAAACCGAAAATTCGTATACGTTCGAAACAACTTAGACACAGATGTAACGGGGTCAAAATTTTTGGGGGGCCTTTCCGGCCAAATTTTGGGGAACCTTCCCCCAAGATCGACCAAAAATACCCTAAATTTTGCGAAATTTTGTAAAATTTTCCCAAAAAAGTGCCATTTTTACTAAATTTTGCCCGAGTTTTGGGGACCCTCACCCCCGGCTCCTCGATTTGGGGGGGTAGGGGGTTCCCCCTCCCATTCCTCCCTCATACATATGTGTACTGTATGTGACTTAGACAGTATATACTGCATGTTAGACTCGATGTAAGTCCTAGGACTCATTAGTGATGTTGATTGGATATCAGATAGGATTTATAATTTCGGGTCAGAGAGTTGGATGGGTAGTATTCAATATTGACCGATCTGTTATCATTTCTTATATCATATGCATTTCAAAAGTAATTAATAATAATAGAATAAACATTGCTACTTTACGTGTAATGAAATACCTGCCCAGCATGTTAGAATATGCTACCCCATCCCTTAGGCTATCTATTTCCTTTGTCAAAAGATATGAACGTTTCATAATTATAACATGGAATGAAAATCACAGATCTCAAAAGTTCGAAAAGGGTTAATGTTACTATACCACGAATAGTGCAGTTCCATGACTAATTACGAAGTATTTATTTTATGTTTTAATATATATTTGATTGATGCACTCTCATATTTCGTGCGACACATTGCCAGAAATTCAATTTCATCTGTGTGTGTACTGTGTAGTGCAACTATATATAGTAATTTCTAACCATATATACATGTACAAGATTAATAGGCATGTAACAGCATAGGCTTAAATTTAGCATGGCCTCATTCATAAAGCTTAAAGAAATTTGTTGCTAAAACCGTTCTGCGACACTACTTTTGAGAGTTTACTGTTTGAAGGTAGCTTATGACTTAGGAAGAGTCTAGACTTGCGTAGATGAAACCTATTTGATAAGACACATCCTGACACAGGTTGTCCGCCACTGCTCTGAACTACGCCTTTATCATCCAACACCTTCGCAATGTTGTGAAAAATCTGGGTAGCTCGGGGTCGTTAGTTTCTTAGGTAGGCTGCGGCCCTAGATATGTACGTTTCGGCCCGAACGTCTTCACTTCGGTCTCTCTAGCCCAGGTAATCTCTCTAATCGCGCACGCCCGCAGAACTCATATACTTCGCATTTAAATAGAAGAAACGTGAGACACTCTTCCGTCTTCCTATGATAGAGCGCATGCGCTCGTCACAATCGGCCTAACTTGTCGTTTCTTGAACAAGTTTCGGGCCGATAGGCCCCCGACGTGGGTATACGTGTAGGTCGCTTTCCATGTTGCTTTGGGGCCTATTTAGGCCCGTGTAGCCTGCTATGGACCAGACAGGCCCCTCTCCATGTTGTTTTAGGGCTTATTTAGGGCCTTGTAGTCTACTGCAGACTAAATATCTATTCTGTAGGCCCCTCTCCATGGTGTTTTCGGGCCTATTTAAGCCCTTGTAGCCTGTCGTAGACTAGATAGGCCCCCTCTCCATGTTGTTTTGAGGACTATTTAGGCCCTTGTAGCCTGTCATAGACTAGATAGGCCCCCTCTTCATGTTGCTTTGGGGCCTATTTCGGCCCTTGTAGCCTGTCGTTTACTCTACACAAGGATCCCACATTGTTTTTATGGCCTGGCTGGAAAAAGTTTCCGATACGTCCGCAATTAACCGAAATCGGCCTACAAATAAAATCTTTTCCCAAATTTGTTTCAGGGGGCTGCCGCCCCCACACCCCTGCAACCTTGTGGCTTATTCTTCCTTGCTTTTGTGCATTGTGCGCTCTTTGCTAGCTTAATACACTGCTAGGCAGGGGTGTAGCTGGGGCGGTGGAATTTCTCCCCTCCCCCCCGAAATTTTTTCGGACTTGAATTTTACACAAGGATCTCCCCTTTGGTTTTTATAATCGGGCCGGAAAAAATTTTCAATACGTCTCCAGTTGACCAAATTTGAGGTAAACTAAAAAATTTCCCCGTTTTTTTTCTGGGGGCTGCCGCCCCCAGACCCCTGCTAGTTTTTGGCTTAGTATTCCTTGCTTTTGTATTGCGTAATATACCTTTGGTACACTGTACCGTCGTTTTAGCAGTTTTATTGTTACAATAATGACATTTTTAGTAAATGACAAAATTTAATGTCAAAAAAATTCGGAAAATTTGCAGATTGGCTAGCTTCTGGACCCTTGCGGCGCACCTTCGTTTTGTAATTTTCGGCTCTTTGAGCTCCAATTTACGTTCAATGCTGCTGTGGCGAAAAAAGCTGGTTGACCGAAAAGCAGAGAGATGCTGTCGTTTTTTGCGTTAAAATAGCAATTAACAAAAAAGATTGGTCAGACGGCCCCCCCCATGAAAAATTCCTAGATCCGCCACTGTGTCCACGTATTCAAATCAACGATCAGGTGGCCATTGCGTCCATTGCCGTCCGAGAGCTGATTGGAACACGTGTACAGCTGGGCGCTTCTGATTGGCTGTATACTTGCTTAAGAAAACTTAAAGAAGTAGGCCGCTTCTGACGATCGGATGTATCTGCCTTTAGGACGACTTACGCGCTTTATTATAGGAAAAGAGGAGAGTTTATCATTCTTCTTCTATAATAGTGAGACACTAGTACGGAATACGGATGTAGGAGTCTGACAGCAAGAAGACTTCATGAATGGTGGTGTTTTTGTGTTTGTTACACGTTTTTGAATAAGATTTATAATAGGATATTTTGATGCTGACTCAAGAGTCAAACGTTTTTCGAAAAAAGTGCATCGCATGGCACCTCGAGGCTTAACTTGGTCTAATACTCAATTACGTTTGAATTAAACTTAATCACGTTCAGGAAATCAGGATATCAGGAGAATAATTGAAGCTCATTTATGAAATGAACATATTTTTTATGATGCCATTGATGGTTATCTCGTGCTGTTTTTCCTGTTGTGCCACAGCACAACAGGTCTCTAATTTTGATTTGTGGCGGAATACACTGGGCTTGTAGTGCAATGTACGTCTGTGCGTTAGTTTGCTTTGCATATTAGAGCTACTGCGCGAGCGTCACATCATTGTCTAGTGCAAAAGTTACACTGTAAGCTGGAAAAATGTCAATGTGCGTTTGTGTGTCACATTGCTGATGGTACCAACATTTGGCCAGATAATTTTGTTGGCAGCATCTTACATATGTTTCCGGCGAACTGTAGTCATTTTTGGTTATAAAAGAATGAATAAACTTCTCACTCATCAAAATAACCCATTCCTACATAATTTGTTGTAAGATAATTAAAACTACTTCCAGTTTTTGCATAAACAACTTATTGTAAGATTGCATAAAAACGCATTGAACTTTTGCATGCACATTTTACAATAAGATAATTATCTGCTGCGAAACAGGTTTTAGCTGACCTGCTGGTCAGCTTACTTGAACATAGTTCTTAATACTTACTAAAGGTTTTGCCGCAGGTTGGGCTTGTTTCATGCTTACTTGGTTGGTGAGAAAAAAACCTGTGTTCTATTCAGATCTTTTAACGACGGTTCTCCTTTGGTTTCAAGAAATTCATTCATATAATTCATAATATACTCTGAGCTGACTTGTGTATTATGTGTAGATTATTTGACTTTTGCAGAGAGTTTTTCCACAGGTTTTCTGACGGGTAAAATCCCATGGAGACATCAACAGTGATACACTTGGATTTTTATTTTCATCTTTGCTGTTATTGCAATTTAATTAAATTAGCACTGAAATAATTTTGAGGAATTTTAATTAAAGGAAGAAATTAGAATATTTTGTCAACAAGATCAGGTTCAAAACCACGTCAAAGTCTAAAGATGTAGGAGTTATGTATGTATATAAAATTGTAAATAAAGTGGTATATACTCTGGAAATCCATCCGACTTTGGTGATTTTTAGCAACATTTTTGGTCATAATTTGTTGGAGAATAGTTGTTCAAAATAAACAGAACTTTGATTTATTGTCCATAGCGAGATAAAAATTTTGATAAAAATTTTTCAGTGTTTTTTAAACATGTTTTTGTTATAGAAGAATTATTTTTGTTGGAATATAAAAACAATTTGACGCGCTGAATATGCAAATCCGTTAAACCTTTGTTAGCTATATATTTAACAGTGCAAATAGAAATTTAAGAAAAGTTGTTTTGAATTTTTACTTCAGCATTTTTGAAGTCGCTCAAACAGAGCTAATTTTGGAAAAATCGGGGTTTTTGCTCACTTAAAAAATACAATATCTTGACGTCTAGATCAAATAAAATCTTTCGATCGATACCAAGATCGTCACAATGGGGTCACAGGTTTCGCTGTGATACGTCCAGAACAAAAGTAGTGTGAATATGAATTTTGACGCGGTGATAAAAGTCCACAGATTTATATTCAAGTTCTGGACATTTTTCCACACTTTGATGAGCTATTAAAGTCATATCGCTATCAAAAAATTTTAGAACATTCATTCATGGATGTGTGGTTGATCTTGATACGGAGTAAGCAAGAGTTATATACATAATAGCACGTAATCCGGGTGTAAAAAGTAAACCGCAAGAACCTGTAGTAAATAATATTTTGTACAACGCCCTGTTCACACTTTAGTAGGTTAGGGGTAGGCTAGGATTGCAGTTTAGGTTAAACCAGACAAGCCACGCCAGGCTGGCAGTGACAGTAGAAGTAATAGAGTATGATTTGAAGACTATTAGAAACCTGAGTCAGATGCCTTGAATTAGTCCCCTGTCTAAATGAGTGGTTTCTTTAAGCCGTCTCTGTTTTTCTCGACTTGTATCAGTTTCGAATTGGCTATTGTCATTGTGCTGTTTGGAAAACATGCTGTCTACTCTATTTAAATATCACATCAATGTCTGTTCCAACATTTTTTATGTTGTTCCATACAGAATTCAATATTCCCCCCGCCCTGTCCCGCCATCCCAACCCCGTTTACCTTTAAATTTCTGTCAGATATATCACCCTCTGCTCACCACAAGGCTACCCATTGCCCTATTTTTTGCAAATAAATAACTATTTCCACGACTTTTGTTTCGAAACACTGAGGATTGATAAATTTTGAGGCGGCACGGTTTTTCAAACATTTTTGTGATTTTGTATGACTGCTAACCATGCTGAACGGTTATAACGTTAATCACGGTTGCTGGCTAGATTTGCTTCTTCACTATGTTAATGGGTTTATTGTCATCAGCACTGCATGTCGATAAGCCCGATCCAAGTTTATTTTTCTTTTCTTAGAAGCTTTTAATGTTGTACAGTACGTACATATGTTGTCTGATAGTTTTTCTTTGAAAATTCTAAATTCTAAAAAATATTTTTATTTGAAAATTTTGGATGATGAAATTTCAAAATTAAATGAACATCAGCATGGAAAAATTTACGCAAAAACAGCAAAAGTCTTGAAATATAAGTTTTAAAGTTCATTTTATTGAAACTATAAAGACTGAGAAATTGAGTCGTTTTCAAATCTGTCTCACTTTTCAGAATTGCTTAAAACTGTAAAACAAACAAAAACAGTGGAAATGAGTCCGAAAAGCCTCAACTTGTGCTCTGAAGTGTTAATTAGCCAATACGCCAATAATAATACGCCAATAGAAGTGTCCCAATTATAGTAGTTAATTTTATGGACTTAAAAGCTACTTAAAATCAAGGCAGAGTATATATTTTTTCTTGAGATTTTAAATCAAATGTTTTATGGAGTATACTTCAGCTTAGATATTTATGTTATTATGACACCATTGGGAGAAAAAGTGACTTTGGCGGCACCCTAAAGCTTTTCTCGTTATCTTTTCTTTTGATTCATTTTTTGTCTTAGAGTAAGTTTGCCGGCGTAATCAAAAAGTTATCAGTCTTATGGAAGAGGTAATTTTTAATAGGCCAAGCCCCTACCTTACTTAAGTTGCTTTTTTCGCAACAACAGAGCACTGAAGCAGTACCTACTGTTTTAAGAAAGTGGTTGTAGTAGTGGCAATGGTTTCTGATACACACTTTCATTTTATTATTAAATTTTCATTTTGACTGGCTTGTCAATTTAGTATGCAAATTTACGAAATCACAAGCAATATAGTTTATGTTGTTTCCATATTATATGTAGTTATAATCGAAAGTTTTTGCCTTTCCGCTATCACACGTTGCGTAGGTATTCCATTAACGTAAAGTACATGTATTTAGTGGTTACTAAATCCTGAACTTAACATTTTCGCCTGTGTACCAATTGTCTTATTTACTGTTGTACATCTGATGTAAATGAGAAATAGGGGCTCCGAGACTTGGGGGCTGAGGTGTAGTGGTTAGCATTCTTGTCGTCGACGCGAGCGTCCCGGGATTGATTCACGGCGCCTCCATTTTTTTATTTCTTTCGAAATTGAGGCATTTTCTTCTTTCCACACAGCATCATTCACAATGTTTTACGAACACAAGCCACACTGGCAACTGGACTTTGGATTTCTGGTCTCTTTTGTCTGCCTCTGTGTTTATCTGATTGGGTTTGTGACCAGTGGTCTGTGACGTGAGCTGGCTTGTTATCTTGGTCACGTTAATCCAGTTTGTTCACTTCCAGTGTGAGTTTCGGGTCCAAGTTCAGCCATTATGTATATTAATGCAGATACACTTACTTAGTCAAGCCGACGCTGATATCCAAGGGTCGACTCATACTTACAGCCAACAAAGTTACGAAATAATTACGCCACAATCTGATTGTTTTCTACACTATTAGTGTAAAGTGTTGACCGTAATAGACTGTTCAAAATTTCGGATCTGGATAGCATTTAACTGAGGACAAGGAGTGATGTATATATGTAGTTTGAGTTGAATGTCGAACCTTATTTCCAGCTATTACATCAAATCTTGTCAAATACAAATGGGTTATTAGACGACGGTGGCTGATATACTTGTATTGGGATAAATGTGCAGTTGACACTGTTTACAGCATGGCCGTTACTGTTTTCGTGACCAATCTGGCCTGCAACTGAAGTATTTTAAAATATATGTCAGCACTTTCAGCAAGTTTTCTTCTCAGTGATCTTCAAATTGAGCGAGAACCATTACGATCAATCAGGTGATCAGAGGCCTACCTTAATAAAGTTTATCATACCTGTCTTGAAATAACAGTGCAATAACTAACGACAATAACTAAGTGCACGCTGCTAGATTCACAGCGTGCAGTATAATCTAGTTATTGCACTGCTGTAGGCGTGCATCTTAGTTATTGCACTGTTATTTCAAAACAGTTATAACATAAGTACATTATAATACTTTGTGGCATGCACTCAGCAATCAATTGCACTGGCACGTGAAGCCCGCGTGCATAAGCTCGTTCATGCACTTGGAGCTTCACGTAACAGTTCGTATAAATTACTGAGTGCACTCTACATCGTGCTATAACCTACACTTGTCCAAAAAATGAAAACGAAACACGCGATTTCATTACGAAAATAACTGATTGCAAGCATCAAGAGCGCAGTGTGTAGTCACAAAAATCAGGCCACCTGTTTTGTCTCAAGGTTCAGCAACTTTTTGTCATACTTTAGAATCACAGATGAGATGCGTAAAGAATTGATCATAAAGACAAAAAACAAGAAATGAAGATGATACAGAAATATACTGTTGAGACAGGCACAGAACGAGCCACAATCGACTCAACTTAGAAAAATGTTCACGTTTTCATTATATAAGTACTGGTCGTCATGTTTGCTAATAAGTAGTTATGTATACAAATTTATTATGTATATATGCTTGTAGGTTGTGTATATGTTCATTTGTGCCGTGAAAGCTTTCGTTTTTTTTTAAAAGCGTTTGTATTTAATCGAAACTGGGTTGTGTTTATGCGAACTTTTGGCACTTTCGAATTCCGTTTAAGCAGATTGGAGTAGCAGTTAATTGCTAAACACTAAAATTGTCTGCATTACTTTTAGTGTCATTTCTCCTAGACTAGTTTTAACTTTCTTTTAAAACAGCTTTTTCGTAAATGTGCATTGTGCACTGTGCAGTAAACTATGGTGTTTGCAATATAATTAGGGAATACTTATTCTCGCAACAATGAGACGATATGGTACAAATGTATGCTTATTTACAAGATGGCAATGCTTTCTAACCATGTATGAGTTTATTGAGCTATTCATAACTTCAGTGTCTAAACAAAGAAATCTTATTGGTTTTATAACGACTGTCAACTAATTGCTATTTTACTTGTAATTCTGATTCGTATATTTATTTGATATTCGTTATGGTTTCATGCATCACTGACTGAATGGTCTTAAGTTCGACAATCTCATGCATTTACATTTAAAACCCATATACTTTCTTGCAATAACATTATTGCAACAAACTTTGTCATTGTTTTCAACGATCAGCAACGTTATTGCTTGTGCGTATATACGTTACGTTAATTTCTTTGATGTAGCATAGCACAGAACACGGGGTCCTCCGATTTTAAGGTCAAACTCCAATTGTGCTAATGCATTTCAAATTTCTAGTTTCTAGACTAATTTTTCAAGAAAATGCTACTGTTGAATTGTCATTCCTAAATTACGTAGCATATCACATTAATTTAAATTTATGTGATAAATGATACACCATCCTACATGTCATAGACTCTTTTCTTGGATAGTCTTTTAGTAGCCAACTTTGTCTAAGGGCCTATTCCTTTACCGGATTAAACGGACTGGACTTATTTTAGTCCGCAGTTTTGGAATGACAAATCGGACTAAACGGACTAAACGAGTTAGAATGAGTCAGCTGCTTAATTTTAGTCGGACCCCATTCCAAAACTACCACTGGACTAAACGGACTTAACATGCACGCTTACCATTACCGTGCATAGTTAAGTCCGTTTAGTCCGATTAAAAAGCAGCGCGCCAGAAGTTAAGTCCGTTTAATCCGGAGGTTTTGGAATGGCATTTTTAAGCTTAATATTTAAACCGTTTAGTCTGATTATAATTAACCCTTTAATCCGGTAAAGGAATAGGCCCTACTTGAAGAAATAAATTTGAATATATGTATAATCTTCGTTTTCTAAACTCATTCATATGTAGTTTCGTGTCGCATTAGACTGTATCTCTCATATGGACTGAAATCTATGGATTGTCTGTGATTAAGACTAAACCTGACTCTCGCCAGGTGCTTGTTATGATGAAATGCGGCTGGCTTCTCTTTTTTATTCTTATTCAGTATTCTTATTCTTAATCAATAACTTACGGAAAATGAGTCACGAAAGCAACAGCAAGTTTACTGTTCACATGCCTATAGCTTTTTTCAGCGCCCAGTCTGTTGTGCAGTGTAAGGCTCAGTCTAATGTGTTGGAAAGTAGGACAGTTGAAAATGTTTTGACAAAAATGAAATCAAAATTGTACATTTCTTTGAACAGATTAAACAGCATACCTAACTTTTGTTCCTTTAATAGAAGAAACTATTGTAATGAAAACTTAGTTGTTATCGTGCATATAAACCACTGCTAAATGGGCAGCATAGCCTGTATGTTTTGTGCGTGTAATTATGGGTAATTATGGGTGCTTGATTTTGTCTACGCATTTAGCTCTATGCCAGTACATGCGTAGTTAATTAAGACACGTTCTCACTCAGAATCGAGCTTTTTCGAGACAGCTTTCGCAGTCGAAAAAATCGACTTTCTCCGATCGGGCTCAAATTTTGTCCAAACATTGTATCACATAACTTATTAAGCTATGCAAAGTTTTAGCTCCCGAAACTGATCCTGGCGGGAAATACGACCTTTCAAAAATTGACATTTCGAGTGAAAAATCGATGTCTGAGTTAACTTTTTTAATTCTTTATAAAAATTTATCCAAGCAGGTTTGGATAATGAAAAGATTGTCCTAGGTGTAAAATAAGCTGAAAAATTCAAATCTGAAGTTATTTTTGCTGTAGACTGCAAAAAATGCAAAGATTTTGGCCATTATTTCAAAAAATGCTATTTTCGCTAAAACACATTTTGCCCCCAAACTATACCCGGAACCCCCACTTCCGTAAATGTTAAAACGGAATCTAAGACGTTTTTATAAGCTCTAAAACATATCAAAAAATTAGCAAAATCGAATAATCCTCCGGGGGTCAAAAATGTCAAAAACTGAAATTTTGCATGTACTGGCTGGTGACTACTTCTGAATTAAAAGTCATATCTGGACAGTAATAAACTGGTTTTATGCGCTAAATTGCCAATGTATATGCGTACCATAGACCCAGGTATAATACCATATGGTTAGTTTTATTGGTGAATGTATGTATCTGATACAATAATTAAATTAAGTTTTGTCAGATAACTTAGCTCGTGCAATAAAAACACAAAAATCTCACTATTTTATTCAATAATACTGTTTGTATCATTTGTACCGATAAATTTATTACAAATAATTAAATGTCTTTATGACCCTTAAATTATACCTAAAAATTAGCCATGTCGATTAATCCTTTGTGTGTCAAAAATGGCAGCAACAATAACTCATGCGTTTTTGCGTTTCTGACTAATGACAACAAGTGCAAGCAAAAATCAAGTCATGAATATACTTTTTTAGTCCAATTATTATATAATTAAATAAACCATATTTTTATTAACATTAATTTTATTTTCACTTTACATGGTAGCATATGATGCTTGAAAATTATTACTGTGACACTAGTTTTCACAATAAACACCTAAATTTGGTATCCAAGTGTCTGCAGCAACTGATATTCATGAGTCCAATTGTGTTTTACAAGGATTTGAAAGTTTATATATGCGTGTGCTACTCCAATAAATACCCTGTGACTGTTGTGAGGGCATATAAGCGCTTGCTTTCCTTGCTTACCAAGGGAATCTATTATTGAGTCTGAAATCTTGTTCATAACTTTTTGTTTAAAAAACTGTGAATTTTGGTTGCATTACGTTTATCATCTTATTTTGTTTTTATATTTGAATTCACTCAATAAAAAACAAAGGAAAAAGTATTTTCCCAAAATTTTTCATGTTATGATTGATTGATTTGTTACCAAAAGACAAAAACAGACAATTACCAGCATAAAATCCAAAAAATAGACATACTATGCTAATACGAAACAATGTATAAAATTGTTTGTATGTAATCGGTGATACTACAGCCACGTTCGAATAATCACAAAGTATTTTTTTAATTCAAAACCCAAAATATGCGGTCTTTTACTGTCCGCATCAAAGCAGCAATATCCCAGGCATCAAATTTCTACCCCTAGAGTCACCTTCGTTGAATTTGTTAATTAAAAACAGTCTGACATTTGGAGAAAATCTTGTGCGTGAGGGTGGTTTTCTTAGAGCGTATCTACTCGTAAGATATCTCTAAAAATCATGCATATTTGAACGCAGTGAGACCCTTTTCACTTGACTGACTTTATTGCCTTATCTTTATGCTTTATCTATAGCTACATTTTTAAGGTGCTTCCTTTAAGTCGGCTCCGCCTCGGTCGGAATTAGGAGTCATTCTTGTTGTTTTAAGTTGTTGTCGAATTAGATAACGAATGAATCAATGTTTCAGCAAATTAGGTGCACAACAACTAAGCCAAAGCGGTCTCACTGCATTCAAATATGCATGCTTTTTAGATTTATTTTACAAGCAGCCGTCACTGGAATACGCATTAAGAAAACCACCCTCACGCACAAGATTTTCTCCAAATGTCAAAGTGTTTTTAATTAACAAATTCAACGAAGGTGACTCTAGGGGTAGAAAATTTGATGCCTGGGATAGTGCCGCTTTGATGCGGACTGTAAAAGACCCCACATTTCTTTGCACCAAATGACTGTCTATCTTGGCAACAAATTGCCTCATACTGGAGTTCAACGGCAAGCAAGTTCAGGCGAGGACAAAGACAAATTGAAAACACTGTTGACGCAATTATAGAAAATAACGAAATTGCGGAAGCAACGGACGACTTATACGGTGACGAATACAAACTTTGGTACTGTTGACGATTTGATTAAGGAAACAATTTCTGACGTTTTAAACAAGTTGCGTAATTTACTAGCAAAAATCATATAGCGTTTTGAAATGAAACAATGAAACTGTTTTGAATTTAAAAAATACTTTGTGATTATTCGAACGTGACTGTAGTATCACCGATTACATACAAACAATTTTATACATTGTTTCGTATTAGCATAGTATGTCCATTTTTTGGATTTTATGCTGGTAATTCTCTGTTTTCGTCTTTTGGTAATAAATCAATCAATCAATCATAACATGAAAAATTTTGGGAAAATACTTTTTCCTTTGTTTTTTATTGAGTGAATTCAAATATAAAAACAAAATAAGATGATAAACGTAATGCAACCAAAATTCACAGTTTTTTAAACAAAAAGTTATGAACAAGATTTCAGACTCAATAATAGATTCCCTTGGTAAGCAAGGAAAGCAAGCGCTTATATGCCCTCACAACAGTCACAGGGTATCTATTGGAGTAGCACACGCATATATAAACTTTCAAACCCTTGTGAAACACAATTGGGCTCTCGAATATCAGTTGCTGCAGACACTTGGACACCAAATTCAGGTGTTTATTGTGAAAACTAATGGCACAGTAATAATTTTCTTAATAATTAGTTAATTTTAAGTTAATAGTTTTTGGTTTATTTAATTATATAATAATTGGACTAAAAAAGTATATATATTCATGATTTGATTTTTGCTTGGACTTGTTGAGTTATTGTTGCTGCCATTTTTGACACACAAAGGATTAATCGATATAGCTAATTTTTAGGTATAATTCAAGGGTCATAAAGACATTTAATTAGTTGTAATAAATTTATCGGTACAAATGATACAAACAGAAATATTGACCAAAAGAATGAGCTTTTTGTGTTTTTATTGCACGAGCTAAGTTAACTGACAAAACTTAACTTAATTACTGTATCAGATACATACATTCACCAATGAAACTAACCATATGGTATTATACCTGGGTCTATGGTACGCACATACATTGGCTATTCGGCGCATAAAGGCAGTTTATTACTGTACAGACAGGACTTTTAAGTCAGAGGTAGTCACCAGCCAGTACATGCAAAATTTCAGTTTTTGGCATTTTTGACCCCCGGAGGATTATTCGATTTTGCTAATTTTTTGATATGTTTTAGAGCTTATAAAAACGTCTTAGATTCCGTTTTAACATTTACGGACGTGGGGGTTCCGGGTATAGTTTGGGGGCAAAATGTGAATTAGCGAAAATGAAATTTTTTGAATTAATGGCCAAAATCTTTGCATTTTTTGCAGTCTACAGCAAAAATAACTTTAGATTTGAATTTTTCAACTTATTTTACACCTAGGACAATCTTTTCATCATCCAAACTTGCTTGGATAAATTTTTATAAAGAATTACAAATGTTAACTCAGACATCGATTTTTCACTCGAAATGTCAATTTTTGAAAGGTCGTATTTCCCGCCAGGATCAATTTCGGGAGCTAAAACTTTGCATAGCTTAATAAGTTATGTGATACAATGTTTGGACAAAATTTGAGCCCGATCGGAGAAAGTCGATTTTTTCGACTGCGAAAACCTTCCTCGATATGCTATGAGAACGTGTCTTAAAAATGATAGTATTTAACAGTAATCATCTATATTGTTTTGCAGCGTCAGCACCAATGTTTCAACAGCATTATCACTTATCAGTATAAACGTTTTATCGCTTCGTAGAGCTGTTGTGCTTAGATCACTTAGCATCCCCTGTTTTTGGACGTATATAGTTAATTAGTTAATTTATTAGTTAATTTAGGAGTGAGGTGGTCCAGTGACGAGTTGCTTCGGCTTCGTGAGTCCACAGAAAGATGGTCGGTGTTTTATTTGGGTGGGTTGGCCTGTCCCCAGCATGTACCTGCCCTCTCACATATTGAAGTGACATATGTATCTTGTGACATAGTATCAGCGCAATATGTTTTTGGTGCAAATGCTAATGTAAATCATATGAAAACGTACGTAAAACCATGGTTTAGTAAAACGCCTTGTGGAATGTGAAGTTGCAGAGAGTGTCACTAAAACAGCAAAAAAATCCAAAATTTTAAATTTAAGGGGGTAGTGTCGCGAAAGCAGTCGATTTTGCGAGGCTATAAAACTTTTTCAGTGAAAGATAGGTCCTTGTTCTTTATATATTCTAAAAATATGTTTCAAGGCAAATATTTTTGCTAAGTTTCAGAAAAATTGATGCGGCATACAGTTAGCAGTGAAGTCGCAAAGTCGGAAAAATGACGTTTTGAAAACCTATTCACATTCGTTAATTTCGTCACAATTAAAAAACTTTTTCCTGTTGGGCCACAGCCCAACAGGTCTTTAATTTTTATTCTGGTATCTTTAACACTGTTCTAGCGTTAAAGTGTTTATGTGCGGAGTGTGTTTTACACATCTTCTATCTTAGATGTGCATCTGTCACACTAAAATGCCTCGTAGTTTCACTGTGTTGTTGAGATCGGGCCTATTGTTGAGAAGTAATTGGAAATGCAAAAGACTGCCAAAAAGTGATAAACTTAGAATCGAACCTATGACCTCATGGTTGAGAAACTATCAAACTAACCACTCGACCACATAGATCACAGAGTCCCGAGACTTCACTAAAAGTACATTAGGATATTATTAATAGGATATAAAATATCCTGAGCAAAATGATAACAATAAATATAATAATCAAGTTCCAAAAACAGTTATATAACACGGCACATATATCCTTATTTGCAAAGTCGTAAAATTTAGGACTTAGGACTGGAGAGTTTTGTGAAAGGTTGGCCCATGTTCACAGCGTTAAAATTCTCGTACCTAAAATATTCAACGACAACTAAACGATCTTCCTCTGTGGTCTCCGTGGCGCAGAGTACTAGCGCATTGCTTTCTTAACCAAAGTTAGCTGGATCGAGCCCAGCCGGAGACAACTTTTTTTGCATTTCATACAATATTCGCTAAGTCGATTTGCTGTTAATTAATTGCAGCCATAACTTATTTTACGTCTTGATCCCGTATCTATTGTGCACTTTGTACCAACTTTGTTAAAATAGCTAAAGAAGATGTTTTGTATGGAAGAAAAATCAAGTAAGTAAAATAATGCTGTAGCTGGCCCAACAGGTTTACGATGGCCTCTGGCCAATGTGCTTAAAAATAAATGCTTGATGCTTACTGAATGCTTTTGCCGAAGATTGGGCTTGTTGTTTAGATTCTTTACACAAAGTAAAAGCACATATACTCTAGTTTATGCACACAAAATTTAGTGCAAATTGCTTGAGTGGTTGTGGAGTAATGGCTGTTGGAACTGTGAAACTGTGCGTAACCTGTAAAGTACTCACATCAATAATAATAAATTCTGAAAAATTTAGATACTTATTTTGAAATCAAAAGGAAAACAAACCTTTATTTTTAATTTTTCTTATTTGTGGCAAAAATTGTGCGTCAAAATATTACATGTAGTTCGCAAGCTGGCCAATCTGATATCTGGCTTGATTTTTTTGAACTTTTATGTCTCTATTGTGTGATGTGTCTTACAAATGGTGATTGGTTAAAAATATTGGTAGATATTGGTAGTCTAGTGTTTGGCCGTATTGACACCATATATAGCATTTCACTAGTTTCTCAGTGAACGTACAATTTCAAAACAAAAAGCTCTCTTTTTGCAAACTATGAGCAAAACTGCTTTGGCGACACTACCACCTTAAAATAATTTAAAACTTTTTAGAATTTGTATTTTTTAATTGCTGAGGTAAAGAGGAGTCCATTGATACCAAAATTATGCAAATCGATTACTTTACTCACAGTGAACAGTCCCATACATTATATACAATTTCTTTTTACATGTTGACAAATTGTTTTAAAGTCACTGATTATGGAATATATTTATTTTGTTTTAGACGACATGCTATGTATTTGAAAACGGCAGAACTTGAAAGCAGCCCTGCGAAGCTGTTGTTAGTTAATTTATGTTTTATTATGTCACTTTCATCACTACCCACACGGCCCTTGTAAATTATCAACCGTTCATATCACCATTTCTATCAATGTTATCACAAGTACAATTGGATTCTGTCTACAATCTATTGTTATTTTCCATTCTTTTGATCGATAACGTATCGGCCAAACGAAAATGGTGTCGAGACGGACCCGACGAAGGACAAATCACGAACCATCTGATCGACCATTATCCCCATAAAAATCTGCTGCCCCATGACGATGGGCTGATGGTGAAAGTCGAGATCCACGTGCAGGATATTTCAAGCTTTAGCGAGATCAGCGCCGATTTCGAAATAGACATTTTCTTCTCTCAGTACTGGAGCGACCCGCACTTAGCTTTTGAGAACCTAACGAGCTGTATGTCTAATATTACTCTTGATCCGAAAATTTTGGACTTAGTTTGGTCGCCCAATATCTGTCTTGTGAATTCCAAGTACTCTTATATTCATAAATCGCCGACGAATAATATGTTTGTCATTTTGTATAACAATGGATCTTTATGGGTCAACTACAGAATGCAGGTAAGTCCACTTTTGTTTTCTATGGGTCTTTTTAAACTGGATTAGATTAACCAGATATATATTAACTTCAGTAACTAAACGTAAGATTCATGAAAGTTTATAGAACTTTGTAGAACGGCCAAACGGCTAAAATGTGCATTTTTTGCAAAATTTTATGAATTTAAATTAATCTTATGTTGAGTTATAAAGTTAGTCTAGTTAAATCGATGCTATACTTATACTGTAAGTTGTATACTTGTACTAATATTATACGTTGTATACTTTTCGTAATATTACCCGTATACTGTACCTGTGATTTTTTATTATTAAGCTCACCAAATATTATATGTATTTGATATATTATACTCTCACAAAAATGATATATTTGTATTTTGTATAATACTTACATGTGAGTACAAATACATGTGCCATCATGTGACACCCCATTTGGTCGGTTAAGCCTGGTTCATACTTGTCATTATTCTTGTCCCTATCGTTTTGTCCCTAAGCGATTTCAGAAAAACTGCATAGCCAAATATGCCAATTTTTTGCATGACGATAGTTGAGGTCACTTCTAGACCGTATAAAAATATTTAGCTGTAACGCATTTGTCAATTTTTCACAGCAGCTGACCTAAATTTGTCATTGTCCCTGTCCCTGTGTCCTTAAGGACGAGTATAAACCGGGCTTTATAATAACGGAATCCATCTGCATATTTCGGAATTCTTAACGTGGGTGATCGGACGATTTTTTGTAGCTGTTGTATGAGAGTTGTGACGGTTGCACATTTTCAGGTTTGCCTTATTTCCCCTGAGATTACGTTTCAGACTTAGGCTTAGGCTGAGGCTTAGGCTTAAGGCCCGGTTCACACAGACGTACTTTTTACTTTTTACTTTTTACTTTTGGGCCAAAAGTAAAAATTTCGGTTCATACAGAACGTACTTTTTACTTTTTACTTTTTACTTTTGGCCAAAAGTAAAAGTAGAAACGCCTTCTACTTTTTACTTTTTACTTTTGCAATCTAGCCAATCAAAATGCTCTGAGAGAAGCTCCGCCTACTGAGCTTCATTATTATTGGTTAGATTTGCATTGTGACAGACAAGTGCACCAAAGCCAGCCAATTGAATGCGATCTTCCTTAAGTAAAAAGTAAGCCTGTGTGAACACTTTTGCAAAAGTCAAAAGTATAAAGTCAAAAGTAAAAAGTATAAAGTAAAAAGGAAAAAGTAAAAAGTAAGTCTGTGTGAACCGGGCCTAAGGCTTAGACATCTTCATTTTCTTCTCTGATCAGCCACTTCAAGATACCCTGTTTTCAGGTGAAGGCTCCGTGCGATTTGGATCTGCGCATGTTTCCGTTCGACAGTCAGCAGTGCGTCCTCAAGTTCGAAAGCTACAGCCACAATAACGAGGAGGTGCGACTGCAGTGGTTCGACGAGGCGGTCACGCTCACTCGACCCATCAAACTGCCAGATTTCGACCTCACCGGCCATGAGCCAGCCTCTGACATCGAGATCTACCCCAACGGGCCCTGGGACCGACTCAATCTCACCTTTAGATTTCAGCGCAGATACGGGTTTTATATACTGCAAGTAATTACAATTTTTAGTTAATTAGTATTAAAGCAGATGATTTATTTGTTTATATTATTATTATATTTTATATTTTATTTATTTATTTATGAATTTGTATCTTTATTAAGGGGGGGGCTACCCAGGTCAAAAATCAAAGTTATCCAATTTTGCTTATTTTCACATATGTTACTCCCCCAAGGTACTCCAACCTCAGATAAGAACAATTAAGCTTGAAGGTGCACTTTTGGTTCGGTGCCTTTGTCAGTGTATTTACAGAGGCAAAAGCACGCAAAAAGCCTAAAAGTAGCCCTTAGATGGACAGTTCTAACACAAACCACGTTAAGCCAATCAAGCTGAAACTTGGCATAATAGTAGCTCACATGTATGCGCAAAATCGCATGATCCGGATTTTCGATATGTATTTTCAATTCTAAAATCGAGGGCGAAATGTGAAAAAATGGCCGTTTTTTGGGCCCGCCAAATTTGAGTGATTTTACATTTGGCGTCACTGCTCAGGCCATGGGCAAAAATTTAAAAAATTGGATCATAGAGGTTGAGATATAACATTAGGCTATCTAATCATGTAAAAATCAGCTTCGTCAGTATTAACAAAAATTTCGAGTAAAGGAACGCTTAGTGAGCACAAAAAACTTTTTTTGCGCCTATGATTTACACGTAAAATTGAATTTTTGGGCGCCCCTAGTAAAAAATTGCCAAAAGCATTGGTTCCAGTTTGTTACATCTGCGACGCGCCTTCTCTGGGGCTACATTGTGTGCAAATTTGAAGCGAATCGGAGAACCTAAAATTTTCACTTATACAGGTAGCCCCCCCCCCTTAAATTTTGTTTCTCCATGTCAATGCAAGAAATGTGAGCTTTCTTGAGTTTACGAACGTTTGTGAGCTCAACGGATGTTTAGACATCACTCAGTCAGCGAAAAATAGGTATAAATAAGCAAAACTAATCTGTGAATTTGGTGTTTATTTATTACTGTTACGTAAATACAAATTAGTAGGTTGAGTAAGCGCGAAGATTTGAGTGCTTGCTTTGCATACCGGACAATATAGCCTGTTAAGCCCGGTTTATACTTATCTTTAGGTACATAGGGACAGGGACAGAAGCAGTATTTCGATCAGCTATTTTGAAGCATTGACAAATTTGTTTCGCCTAATTTGTCGTGTACAAACTGTAGATGGGGCCAACTTACTTCGTGTAAAAAATTATGTATTTTTGACCAGGTAGTTTTTCGGAACTGCTTAAGTACAAAACGATAAGGACAAGTATCAACCGGATTTCAGCAGCCTTTCTTGTTTTGTTGCAGGCGTATTTTCCGACGTATCTGACAATCATCATGTCCTGGGTCTCCTTCTTCATGGACCCCCGGGCCCTCCCCGCGCGCACCACCGTCGGGGTCAGCTCACTCCTCGCCTTAACCTTCCAGTTCGGCAACATATTCAAAAATCTACCAAGGGTCTCCTATATCAAAGGTATATGATATCAAAGTGAAATATTATTAATGATTCTGTTTAGCTCAACTTTAGCAGTGCCTGTGCTTTTGTTCGCCGCCAAATAATATGACGAAGAACTGCACCATTAGCTGTAGTTTACATTTTTATGCGTCACGCGGTTTTTTGACGAAACTTTATTGCGGTGACTGCTAACTCAATTCTGACTTTTAATGCTGATTATAAATTTTTGTCGGCGAAAGAGCTTTTAAGAAAGCTCTTTATTGCTCATTCCAAAAAGTGTACATTTCGAAATAAAGTGCAGGTCAATGTGAATTTAATGGTTTGATTTTTGTGTTGAAGCTAAGTCGGTTATGAACTTATGAAGTTTAGTTCCCTTCAATTCGCTGGGTTCTGCTTCTCAAAGTGCAGATGAAAATAAAACCATTTCATATTTTCCGATAGACCCTGTGCTTTTCTCCTAATTTTTTGCCTGGGCGATAACAGTGTCGTCTGTTCAAAGTTCGGATCCCTGTTCTCAGTAGGTACAGATAGTCCAACTGCTTTAACGAGCTCAGACAACCTATTCGTAATAAAGTGTCGTCCAGATTTTTTTATGAAACTGAGCCTAAGCATTTTTCCGCTTTAGACAAACAGACAGTAAACATTCTACCAAAGGTGCTGCAAGACGAGGGCAATGGGCATTTTTTTATTATTGTAAAACTTTAATTAATTTCAGCCATGGACGTTTGGATGTTGGGTTGTATCACGTTTGTCTTTCTCAGCATGGTGGAGCTGGCAGTGGTTTGCTGGGTCTCCAATCGCCAGATGAAGCATAGCCAAGTGAAATCCTCTGTCTCACAGCCAAGCATGACCAGTATGAACTTCTACAGGGGCGATTTCGATTTGCCTCAGCTGCCAGTAAGCACCGGCGCTCTTCCGCTTATCCCCAGCGCCCCAGAATTGAACCATAACAACTGTGGCAGTCCCAAGAAAAGCGCTTTTCGAATAAAAGTAGAAAAAGCAAGACAAAGCAAAGGTTGCTGCCGCCTGTGTAAACTTTGTGCTCTTTGTTGTGCTTGCAAGCTGGTCAAACCCGAAGGAGTGGACAAAGCTTCAACTTTTCTTTTTCCCTTATCGTTTGCCCTTTTCAATATGTTCTACTGGTACTATTATCTGCTCCGAGGCAGTAATGTGCATGCATTTCCAAGTGAATTGTAATTTTGGGCTTGTTTTACCTTTTTTATATTTTTGAAAATTTATTTGAACAGAAATTAACAAAAAAGCATAAAAATATTCCCAGTTTAGTCAAGGACTGCTTCTGTGCTTTTCCGGCTTTATACACATTGGCTGTAAAAATATACAGTGACAGTGAGTTACACATTTGACCGACGGTTTTAGTATTTTTAAGTATACTAAATATGTATACTAGTGTTTGACCAAAATAAGGTGAACCCTGAGAGACAACTCCGGTGATTTAATTACGAAAGGAATTTATCTCAATCATCAAGAAAATATCAAGTCGTCGCAAAAATAACGCCATCTATTTTGTCTCAGGTTTCCGTAATTCTTGATTAGTTTTAAGTAGTTGTTTGTCATCCAGATCCAGATGTTTTTTGTGTCACTTTGAGGGAATAATCAATCGGTTGTGAAAATTTTTTATTTTCGTTAATGTTAAAAAATGAAGCAATCTCTGTAGTTTTTCGACATTAACACTTCAGGCTGTCAAAATCGCTTGTATTTCGCAAGATTGTTCCTCGCATTTGTGTGACTTAAGCGGCAGGTACATTAACTTGATAAATGATAATATTTTACATTTATGAAAATTCTGTAAAATGTTATGGTGGTATATATCAGCTTTACCGAATGTATGTTTGTATATTGCTGTATTTTATTGAAATTAAATAGACAAATTTCTTTTTTGGGACGAAGTTTTGCATATACTACATATTTATCACTTTTACTGAGGCTAGGGCCTATTGTTCTACAAACTATAAACGGACTGGACTAGGCATGGGCACGTTTACAAAAATCTGTAAACGTTTAAACGCTCGCGTTTACAGATGAGAAAACGCGTTTAAACGCGTTTTCCGGTTGTAAACGTTTTTTTGACCGTTTAAACGTAAACGCGTTTAAACGTTTAAACGTTTAAATGCGTTTAAACGTTTAAACGTTTAACCGCGTTTAAACGGTTAAACAAATGAGCGTTTAAGGTGGTAGTTGCGTTTTCGAGGTTTTTATGATTTCTATGTAAACTTTGCGCCACCAGTACTCAAGTTAGAAGCGACGCCTGAGCATAAATTTTTGGGACAGTATTGTAAAGGTCAAAATCCCCAGGCATGTCTCTCACTTTTTTGAAATTTCACCTGTGGACATTTTTAGAGGGTTTTATTTACAAGAAAATTTCTTAAATTTTCGGTGCGTTTGGTTTTCAGCTATTTTCTTAGTAAATTGACTAGTTATTAAAAAAGTGGGGGACATGCCTGGGGATTTTAAACATGTTAAAAACCTTACCAACTTTCAGCCCCAACAGATGATCGTATGATTCAGAGCTGTGGCGCAAACTTTTTGTAAAAAATTTTAATATTTTGGAAAGGACCTTTCTTTAGTCGCTTATACTGGAAACAAAATCACAGGTTAAATTTCAAGGCATGGCATACATTTAGGAAAGATATTGTTCTACCTAATGCAAAAGACCGCTTGTGATTTGAATTTGTAAACGCTGAGCTATGGCTTTTTAAAAAAACACCTAAAAACGCAATTACCCCCTTAAACGCGTTTAAACGTTTAAACGGGTAAACAAGTGCGGGTTTAAACGCGTTTAAACGTTTAAACGATTAAATAAGTGAGCGTTTAAACGGTTGAACAAGTAAGCGTTTAAACGCGTATAAAACGTTTAAACGATTATACATGTAAGCGTTTAAACGTTTAACTGCGTTTAAACGTTTAAACGCGGTTAAACGTTTAAACGTACTAAACGTTAAATGGTTCGAAAACCGCGTTTTTTGAACCCGTAAACGTTTAAGGGGTTCCAAACCGTTTAAACGTTTAAACGCGTTTAAACGGTTCAAATCGTTTAAACGTGTCTATGCCTAGACTGGACTCTCATTTTAGCCCGACCTCCGACTTTGACGAATGGATAAGAACGACAGATTAGGTTGAAATATGTCCGTTGCTAAATTGAGTAGGTGATCTGTTTTGCAAGTATTCGTTTACAAATGAAAGAATAGCTTCATTTACGCAAGTTAAATTGAATATATGTATAAATGTAAAATTAAAAAAAAGATCCAGTAAAATTTATATATAGTTTTTTATGTACTTGTTAGTTTGTAATTGTTATTGCGTTTTCTTGAACAGTCCATGAAAAGGGTTCAGTCCTCCCTCGTCCTTGTGTTCGTAGTAGAATATGATCCCCGAAGTGACAGCCAGGGTGGTGAACGCAAATGCCGTTATTGTGATGGCCGCGATGACTATGGGATGCATGCAGTGGGGACCCAACTGGACGTGGGGACAGTGGGCTGAAAATTGTTTCAATATAACCACTACTTTTCAGTAAAAAGTTGCAAATAATTCTATTTTCATTAAACTCACTATATATAAATATGATATTTCGAATTTAAATTATTTACATATTTGATACTTGGAAAGGATTTAAATATGATATGAATTCAGAACCTAAAATTTAAATATTATACTTTTGCTATTTAAATATGATACTTTCGTTATCCTAATTTATATGATATAAATACATTAACCTAGAATTTAATTATGATATAATTTGATACGGATGGATACGACATAATTTAAAATAAATTAGGATACCATAATTTAAATATGGTACTTTCGATATTAATTTTAATATTGATACCCATCACCCAAATATCATATTTATATCAAAATGGTATCAAAATAACAGTACCAAGCAGTAAGCAGGCACTGAGTACTGAGTAGACACTAGAGATAGACTAGGTTCATTCATCATGATATGCACTTGAGAACAGCGTCAACATCTTCTTGGCAACTTACGTTTACAGACAGGTAAATCGTCCCACTCATTGTCTCCCATGCAAGTACTGGTTGCCTTTCCAGTCATAATGAAACCATCGTCGCACTGATATGTCACGGATTGACCGATATGTACATTTGTGTATTTGCCATATTTGACTGTACCATGTCGCAGTTCTCGGACTGACGTGCAGCCAAAATCCTCAAATTCTAGCTCTAAAAAAGACAAAATGAGTAATTTTAACTCTGCCACTATCTTGGTGGAGCTTTCATGGAGCTGCCATGGAATGCAAAAAAGAAGTACTGCATTCAAAATCGATCCACCACCACTCTGATCCGCGTGCCAGTACACGTTGTATACAGCGATAAGTAACATGCAAAAAATGTCCAACCAGTGTACAATAGTAGCTTTTCCGTTGCCAGTTAATAAACAATAATGAATTAAATTGAACGTCTTGAATTGTTATCAATACATCCAATATCCAGGTACGATTACATATGTTTGAAGCAATTCATAATTTATGGTCCTACATAACGCTTGAATAACTTATAATGTATATCCCAGTGGTCTGTAGTGCAATGGTTAGCACTCTGGATTCAGAATCAAGGAATCCGAAATCAGATGTAGTTGTAATTAACATTTTTTGAAAAGCTTTAGAGCTACCTATATTGCGCAGGTTCAGCAAAACCAAAAGTTGCAATACACAGTATAAACTGACTTGCACAAGTAGGCGCTTCAGGAACAAGTTTATTATCCTGACATTTTATCAAACCATCCCCTTTATAAACATATCCGGATTCACAGTTGTAATCCACGACATCGCCGTCAACATATTGCTTTTTCTGATCTGTGATATATCCATTTGTAACGTTTGGAACCTTGCACAAACCTGGAGAATTGTAAAAATCAAATTGCTATTTCTCTATCTTTAATCTTTGACAGCACGGTCCATTCCAAAACATTACATTTTTTAAATAAAACAAGTTGCCCCTAAAATGGGCAGGGTTCCTACTCGGGGATGTTCATATTTTATGACTCTTATAAGCTACATATTGGAGAGTGTGATGGCTCTTCCGTTTTTAGCTGAACTGGCCTGACTGAACAGTGTACCGGTCCAAATGTTGACAGTCCGAAATTGAGACAAATGTTGACAGTTCGAAATTGAGACACTACAGATTTTCAATCGTTGCAAGTCTTGGATTGATCGAAACATTTTTTAAGCGAACATAACACACTGAAATATAGGACTAATAGGGTGGATTTCACAAAGGTGGTTTTACTAAACCATGGTTTTACGTACGTTTTTATATGATTTGCACATAATTTCATTACAAAATATCTCCTGATTCGTTATGAATTTCTTAGGGTTTCTTAAACCATGGTTTTAGCTCAGCTGAAATTTCAGCAAAACAGAGACCTGCTGCGTAGCAGGTTTCAAATTTCAACTGCGCTAAAACCATGGTTTAGGAAAATCCACGAAATTCGTAACGAATCAGGAGATGAAATTATGTGCAAATCATATAAAAACGCACGTAAAACCATGGTTTAGTAAAACCACCTTTGTGAAATCCACCCATAATGTTCGCAAATTATTAGCTGCGGACAATTTCAACGACGTACATTTTGCTTCAATAAATCGGCCCCAGAAATGAAGACAGGTTACTCAGACAGTGGCAGGGTTTGTGTTTGTCCGCTGTTGCTTTCTAGGTTTACGTCGGTTGGCTGTTGGTTTGAAAACAGGGTGTTAGTATATCTCGTGTTGCGTGTAGTCTAAATCTGTTGGCTGTTGATTTGACAATGGGGTGTTATGTTATGTCTTGCTGTTGGTTTGTGTAGGTCTAGGTCTGTGCTGCTTTGATCAATATTTGTGTTGCTTTGTGTCCAGGTTTGTAGTGATGTTGCTTTGAGCCTAGGTCTGTGTTGCATGTAGTCTTAGTTGCTGTTGGTTTCAGAATGGGGTCTTAATTGGCTCGTTGTTTCTTTGAGCCTAGGTTTGTGTGTCGCCTGTTTTATTGTTGTTGCTAAAGAGTCTAGGTTTGTGTTGCTTTGAGTAGCTTTGAGAATCGGGTCTTAGTTGACGCGAGGTTGCTTTGAATTTAGATTTGTGTGTTGCCTGTTGTCTAACTGCCGCTTTGTTTGAATCTAGCATTGTGTTGCTTTAATATTTTATCTATATTTGTGTTGCTTTGTGTCTAGGTTTGTAGTGATGTTGCTTTGAGCCTAGGTCTGTGTTGCATGTAGTCTAAGTTGCTGTTGGTTTCAGAATGGGGTCTTAGTTGGCTCGCTGTTTCTTTGAGTCTAGGTTTGTGTGTCGCCTGTTTTCTTGCTGTTGCTTTGAGTCTAGGTTTGTGTGTCGCCTGTTGTCTAGCTGTTGCTTTGAGTCTAGGTTTGTGTGTCGCCTGTTGTCTAGCTGTCGCTTTGTTTGAATCTAGGTTTGTGTTGCTTTAAGTCTAGGTTTGTGTTGCTTGGAGTTTATGTCTGTGTTGCTTTGTGGCTAGGTTTGTGTTGCCTGTCGTCTAAATCTGTTTGTTGTTGGTTGTAGAATAGGGTCTTAGTTGGCTCGCTGCTGCTTTAAGCCTAGGTTCGTATTGCCTTTAGTCTACCTTGCTGTTGGTTTGAGAATAGGGTCTTATGTAGTTGGCTCGCTGTTTCTTTGAGTCTAGGTTTGTGTGTCGCCTGTTGTCTAGCTGTTGCTTCGAGTTTAGGTTTGTGTTGCTTGGAGTCTATGTCTGTGTTGCTTTGAGGCTAGGTTTGTGTTGCCTGTCGTCTAAGTCTGTTTGTTGTTGGTTTTAGAATAGGGTCTTAGTTCGCGCGCTGTTGCTTTGAGTCTAGGTTTGTGTTGCCTTTAGTCTAGGTTGCTGTTAGTTTGAGAATAATAGGTTTTAGTTGGCTCGCTATTTGTTTGATTTAGGTTTGTGTGTTGCCTGTTGTCTTGTTGTTGCTAAAGAGTCTAGGTTTGCGTTGCTTTGAGTAGCTTTGAGAATCGGGTCTTAGTTGAAGCGAGTTTGGTTTGAATTTAGATTTGTGTGTCGCCTGTTGTCTAGCTGTTGCTTTCAGTCTAGGTTTGTGTGTCGCCTGTTGTCTAGCTGTCGCTTTGTTTGAATCTAGTTTTGTGTTGCTTTAAGTCTAGGTTTGTGTTGCTTGGTGTCTATGTCTGTGTTGCTTTAAGGCTAGGCTTGTGTTGCCTGTCGTCTACGTCTGTTTGTTGTTGGTTTTAGAATAGGGTCTTAGTTGGCTCGCTGTTGGTTTAAGCCTAGGTTTGTATTGCCTTTAGTCTAGGTTGCTGTTGGTTTGAGAATAGGGTCTTAGTTGGCTCGCTGTTTCTTGGAGTCTAGGTTTGTGTGTCGCCTGTTGTCTAGCTGTTGCTTCGAGTTTAGGTTTGTGTTGCTTTGAGTAGCTTTGAGAATGGGGTTTTAGTTGGCGCGCTGTTGCTTTGAGTCTAGGTTTGTGTTGCCTTTAGTCTAGGTTGCTGTTAGTTTGAGAATAGTAGGTTTTAGTTAGAGATGGGATCGGTTCCAGTGGAACCGGATGGAACCGGAACCGGAACCGGAACGACTGGAACCGGATGGAACCGGAACCGGAACCGGAACCGGAGCCGGAACCGAACCGGCAGCAATTTTGGAACCGGAACCGGAACCGGAACCGAAACTGGAACCGGCATGGTGCCGGTTCCAACCGGTTCCATCATTTTTTTCGGTAGCCATCAATGATTTTATACAGTTCTGTCTGTACATTTTAGTTTTGCTACCAAACCTGCTATATTTTATATTTTATGTGCAGGCTTTTTATGATGCAGCTAACTTTAATGACTAACTTGGTGTCCATGACATTTGAAAACAGGGTGGGTCAATTTTCGGATCGAGTCGGCGGGTAGAGGTTCAGCAACCCATAATGTTTGTTAGGTCGTAAGTATACGTCGGTTCAAAGTTTCAGCTTTAGTTGAAGCTAAATTCTAAAAACTAGTAATTTTTATTCAATTTTCATACAGTTCAAAAAAATTTGGCGGCTATGCGCTCGAACATAAGCAGACCTTGACTTGAAAGGTGAAATACAGTACAAAAAAATGGGGGTACCCCACCCGCCCTGGTTGGGAACTTCCTCTCCTTATCTTACATTTTTTGACCCCGCTTCCCTAAGATTATAGCAACTTTTTACCTTTTTTGGGCAAAAGTAAATATTTTGACAATCGTGGACTAAATTTAAATAAAAATAGCCGGCCTTGTTCTGAGAAGTGACTGGCTTCGTTGCGCCGATACGTATACGTACAGGCGGCCAAAGTTATTTTGCTTATTCATATGCACATGGGCGTTTGTTGTTATGTACGGCTGGCTGGATTGTTCTGATGGCGGCAGCCATATTTAATTTTATTAAAACCGCCTGCAGAGTTGGGTCGTTTTCAAGAGTCTATCTTAAGAGCCAGCACGCTTTGTGTGTTGGTTCAGTAAGAGCCGGTAGGCTTTATAAATGTTTTTATTAGGTCTAGTAAGGCGTTAAACATAACTGTTTTAGTTTTTAATGACCGATTGAAAATATATACACACATCAAAATTCAATTCAAATTTAAAAAAATAAGTTCAACAAATGTGCACGTTATGTTTATCAAACGAAACATAATTCACTGCTGAACAAACTTTCGTCAAGACCAAAGGCTTAAAAACATACCAGAAGTTTATTGTACAAAGTCAATTATTCGGTGCACCACGTTAAGGGGGTGCTCTGAGTAATTTCCGATAAATCAAATTGCTGTACTTTTTTGTTTCTTGCTAATACGAATTTTTTTGCTTAACTGCAGCAAGATAGACACTAGGCAAGCATTTTTGCGAAAATTGATGAGTCTAGGAGCATTTAAGGTGGCGCTCAGCAACAAAACTCATGCTTGGTGCTCAGCTCATGCAATAAATAGCAATACCACTTTAATTGTATATCAAAGAGACATCAAAAAAATCTATTTACAATACAGTTCAGCACTTTAATGTGAATGTGTCAAATTTTATGACCATGTCGAATTTCCTATTCACACTAATTTTGTTTTTTACGTAGCTCAGCGAAACTTTAACCGATTTTGATGATCTTGGTATCAATAGAAAGATCTCTCAAAAATCTAGACGTGATTGATCTTCGATTTTCCATTTTTATTTTTGATTTTGCAAAAAATCGATTGTTCAAAAATCAGTCGTGTTTGAGCGACTACAAAAAGTGCTGCGGGCCAAAATTTGAAAATCGAAAAACTTTCACGTCTGCATTTATATTCTTTCTTTCATTGTGCAAATTTTCAACTCAATCGCAAACCGCAGATGGGACCCAGGTCCAAAAAAAGTAGTCAATTTCGCTACGCAAAAATGTAAGGTTTGCCCACAAGTTTCACTTTTTCAAAAATTAGACCTTCCCTAGGACTGCATATTTCCGTTGAAAAAGTTACAAAAAGCCATACTCAATTTTTTTAGAAATTAAATCAAAAGTGTGACATTTTCGAAGATTTATCAGCTTTGTAGGTTTTTCATTTTGGATTTGCTATTTTCACGGCTAAATAACTCAGCAAAACTTCAACGTATTCTTAAATTTAATACATCAATTTAAAGCTCAGAAACCGCATATTTTAATGATATGAGTAATCATTTTATATGAAAACAAAAATTTTTTAGCTACGGCTACAAAATTGTCCAAAAAATTTTAAAAATTTTTTTTATCACAATATGCACATCAAATGAAAGCTGTTTTCATTTTGAACAACTTTCCTTCAAGACATTATGGTCAAAAATGGCGCTGAAAAAAATTAAACGCCAAAGTCGGTTCCCCTGAGCGCCACCTTAAGCAAAGTTTATGACTGCATCAAAATTGAAATTTTAAAAAATTTGACTAATCTTTGAAGTGACGTAGGTCAGTGGTGCCTCAACCAAATTTAGCAATTTATAGCTTAAATTAACGACAATTATGTTGCCGAGGCTCTATTTTTGTCGAATTTTAAATAGTGAAAAATTTTTAGTAATCTTAATTTTTATCGAAAGTGACGTTATAAAAAGCTTATTGAGGCAAATCATAATAATTATAATTCAAGAAATTCGGCAGCTCCATATACGTCCGTTCTAATGGTGTGCAAAGTTTAAAGTTTCATTCGGATCGGTTTTCGCAACTGACAGTAATATTGGAAAAAATAAACACTACAGCCCAATTTCAGAGACCCGAAGTATTTTCCAAACAATAAAACTAATTTTTTAGTACTAAAATCCGTTGAGAAAAGTTTCAGAAGCCAAAAAGTAGTTGTCGAAAAGTTTGTTAGAAAAATTGCGTTTTTATCAATGTTGCTCAACGTATTTTGGAAATTTTTGTAGAAAGGTTTGCCTGCACATACGACTTTTCAAAAATTTGCAGCTTGCAATCTGCTGCATAAAACTGTTTTTAAAAGTACCAAAAGCCATATAGAATTTTTTGGTATATCGATTTGACGAGTTTTCCCATTGAAATATTGGTTAAAAATTTAAGTTTACCAAAACTTGACGTTATGTACATCAAATGAAAGCTAGTTTAAATTTGAAAAACTTTCATTCATGAGATACATAACCAACGAAAACTTGATTGAAAAGTTTTATCCACCAAAGTCGGTTATTCAGAGCGCCACCTTAAAATTGGAGGAAAGGTTAGATGTGGTTAGAAGGTTTTGTGTGCGCGCTCACATGCGACAGCGAATTTTTCGACAAAAAACAGTACAAATGCGATTACATCGATCCTCTGTATACTTACATCTTGGAAATTCATGCCATTTTGTCAATTATAAAGTCATCAAAGCGTAAAAAACATATGTAAAATATAAAAATAGAAAAAATTACGTAAATCATCAATAAAAAAGTGGAACCGAATTTGGAACCGCGAACCGGCAATTTTCTAGAACCGGAACCGGAACCGGAACCGGTACCCTGGAACCGGAACCGGTAAAGTGGAACCGGTCCCATCTCTAGTTTTAGTTGGCTCGCTATTTGTTTGAGTTTAGGCTTGTGTGTCGCCTGTTGTGTTGTTGTTGCTACTTTCTACACTTGGCAAGGTTTACATTTTATGCTATTTTAGAATCTCATACATTAGTAGGATTTAAAGATTTACAGTAGAAACTAGATTAAGTAATTTTTATTTTTATCTAAGATTGTTTTTAGTTAAATTTTAAACTGTATGTGTATAATAAAAGTAAGGATTAGAACAGAATAAAATTTCAATATCAGTTTAGTAGGTACACAGTACACACACACCTATGCTAATATGGAAGTGCTGAGAAGGACCATATAATACTACACAAGTGCATATCAAGAGAAGCTACATACCAGTGCTGCAGTTGTACCGGTACCTTCGATATTACTTTACAGTTGTCAAATTTCACAGAATTCATACAACTTCACTACAGATAACCACCATGACCAACACTTATTTTCCACAACGAAATATCCACTACACAATGGATGCCAGAGCCCCACTGCCTTACAGTTTCTGCTATCATCGAATGCAACAACTACAAAAATACAATATATAGTAGCTTCTTTCATAACGATCATTACTTTAACTACCAACTGAGCATCTACTACGACAACTGTAAAACAAACGACAACCACTGACAACTAATAAACTACACGTTATAAAACATCGTCATCATGGTAGATGTCGCGTGTAAGCGTGCACGAGCACGAGATTTTAGCCCCCCCCCCCACCCTTAGGCGCTATTTGCGCTATTTTCGCTATTATAGTTTCCAGCTAAAAAACGCCACCCCCCCACCCCTAGGCGCTTTTTGCGTTACTTGGGCTATTATTTTTTCCAACTAAAAAACGCCCCCCCCCCCCCCCCCCCGCTATTTGCGCTATATACGCTACGACAGGTACCCCCCCCTCCCCCCGCCCTCCCCCCCCCCGCTATCGAAGTGCTATAAGCGCTAAAAAAAGAAGTACATTTTTAACTTTGGGGATATGCGCTATATAGCGCATATAGCACCTCAAATAGCTTGAATAGGCTTAAAAATAGCGCTTATAGCACCTGAGGGTGCTATTTGCGCTAATTAGGCGCTATTTTGTGCTATTGGCTAATTTATTGAGTAGGCGCCCACCCCCCCCCCCCCCTCCCCACCGGTTGCTGGGTTTGTAGGGCTTTCCATCCCTCGCGCCTATTAGTCAAAATTATAGGCAATTACCCAACATGACTTTCCATTCTTCGTCCTATTGGTTACGCAAAATGAACCCTTACAATGGTACAAAGATTCAGTAGGCGCCCACCCCCCCCCCACCCCCCGGGGTTGGGTTTGTAGGGCTTTCCATCCCTCGCTCCTATTAGTCAAAAATTTTAGGCAATTACCCAACATAACTTTCCATTCTTCGCTCCAATTGGTTACACAAAATGAAACCCTAGAAGGGTAAAAAGATTCATAAAGTATTCTCCAGCATATTAATATTCTACTAAAAACAGATCATTAAAGGAAATAACCAAAAAACACATATAACTTACTTGTTAAGCAGGAAAAGAACCAGAAATAGTTTAAGGCAATAATGAGTTAATAATCATAATAATATAAAAATAATCAAGTCCAAGCAGCGTCCAAGCGCCTAAACAGCGCAAACAGCACCCTCAGGTGCTATAAGCGCTATTTTTAAGCCTACGAAAAAAATAGCGCTTATAGCACTTTGATGCGCTATCGTTGTGCTATATGCGCTATTTTTTAATATCGTCGACTAGAACACAGACAAAAATTTAAAAATAATTTTAAAATTTTTCTAATTTATTGAGGGACCGTATACTTACTAAAAAATACAAAACTTTTCAACAAATTAGCCAATAGCACAAAATAGCGCCTAAATAGCGCAAATAGCACCCTCGGGTGCTATAAGCGCTATTTTTTAAGCCTATAAAAAAATAGCGCTTATAGCACTTTGATGCGCTATCGTTGTGCTATATGCGCTATTTATGCAATATTTTTTATATCGACGTCCAGAGCACAAACAAAAGTTTTAAAATACTTTTAAAATTCTTTTTGTTTATTGAGGGATCGTATACGCGCTAAAAAGTACAAAACTTTTCAATAAGTTAGCCAATAGCACAAAATAGCGCCTAAATAGCGCAAATAGCACCCTCAGGTGCTATAAGCGCTATCCAAGATCAGCATCACTATTTAAAGGGAAATTAACACAAACACCAATAGGCCAGCGTAGCTCAGTCGGTAGAGCGTTAAGCTAGTAATCTAGCAATGGGTGGTTCAAATCCCCCCTGGCCATTTTTCTGTAGAAGTTTCATCCATATCCAAAAAAATAGCGCATATAGCACCTGCGCATATAGCACCCCCAAAAAGCGCTATAGCGCAAATAGCGCATATAGCACCTTCGATAGCGCATATAGCGCAAATAGCGCATATAGCACCCCCAAAAAGCGCTATAGCGCAAATAGCGCATATAGCACCCCCAAAAAGCGCTACAGCGCAAATAGCGCATATAGGAAATTCCATAGCGCTTATAGCGCATATAGCGCATATAGCGCATAAAAAAAGCGCTATAGCACAAAAAGTGCTATTTCGATTTCGCTTACACGCGTTCGTTACCGTCATCATTATCAAACAACTATAAAAGTGCAGTTAACAATGGTGGTAGATGTCGCGTGTAAGCGTGCACGAGCACGAGATTTTACCCCCCCCCCACCCCTACGCGCTATTTGCGCTATTTGCGATATTATAGTTTCCAGAAAAAAAACGCCACCCCCCCACCCCTAGGCGCTATTTTGCGCTATATGCGCTACTATAGTTTCCACCTGAAAAACGCCCCCCCCCCCCCCCCCCCCCCGCTATTTCACTATACACGCAACTGACAGGTACACCCCCCCCCGCTATCGAAATGCTATAAGCGCTATATGCGCTATATAGCGCATATAGCACCTAAAATAGCGGCTATAGCGCTTCGGAAAATAGCGCTTTTTTGGCAAATTATAGCACATTTCAAAATCCGAAAAATATCAAAGTGCTATAATAGCACAGCGCTATAATAGCGCATGGCAGGTGCTATTTTTTCTGGAGGCGCTATTTTTACTTAAATAAAATTTTTATTTTATTCGATAGCGCTTATAGCACCTGAGGGTGCTATTTGCGCTATTTAGGCGCTATTTTGTGCTATCGGCTATTTTAATGAAAACTTTTGTACTTTTTAGTACGTATAAGATCTCTCAACTAAAATTAAGAAGTTTAAAATTCTTTTAAACTTTTTGTTTGTGTTTTCATGGACGATATTAAAAAATAGCGCATATAGCACCCCCAACAAGCGCTATAGCGCAAATAGCGCATATAGCACCTTCGATAGCGCATATAGCGCAAATAGCGCATATAGCACCCCCAACAAGCGCTATAGCGCAAATAGCGCATATAGCACCTTCGATAGCGCATATAGCGCAAATAGCGCATATAGCACCCCCAACAAGCGCTATAGCGCAAATAGCGCATATAGCACCTTCGATAGCGCATATAGCGCAAATAGCGCATATAGCACCCCCAAAAAGCGCTATAGCGCAAATAGCGCATATAGCACCTTCGATAGCGCATATAGCGCAAATAGCGCATATAGCACCCCCGACACCCGCTATAGCGCAAATAGCGCATATAGCACCTTCGATAGCGCATATAGCGCAAATAGCACATATAGCACCCCCAAAAAGCGCTATAGCGCAAATAGCGCATATAGCACCTTCGATAGCGCATATAGCGCAAATAGCGCATATAGCACCCCAAAAAATTCCAAAGCGCAAATAGCGCATATAGCAAATTCCATAGCGCTTATAGCGCATATAGCGCATATAGCGCATAAAAAAAGCGCTATAGCACAAAAAGTGCTATTTCTATTTTGCTTACACGCGTTCGTTACCGTCATCATTATCAATCAACTATAAACCTGCAGTTAACAATGGTGGTAGATGTCGCGTGTAAGCGTGCACGAGCACGAGCTTTTCCCCCCCCCCCCCCACCCCTAGGCGCTATTTGCGCTATTTGCGCTATTATAGTTTCCAGCAAAAAAACGCCACCCCCCCCCCCACCCCTAGGCGCTATTTGCGCTATATCCGCTACTATAGTTTCCACCACAAACCCGCCCCCCCCACCCCCCCCCCGCTATTTGCGCTATACACGCAACGACAGGTACACCCCCCCCCTCCCCCCCCGCTATCGAAATGCTATAAGCGCTATATGCGCTATATAGTGCATATAGCGCACCTAAAATAGCGGCTATAGCGCTTCGGAAAATAGCGCTTTTTGGCAAATTATAGCACATTTCCAAATCCGAAAAATATCAAAGTGCTATAATAGCACAGCGCTATAATAGCGCATGGCAGGTGCTATTTGTTTCTGGAGGCGCTATTTTTACTTAAATAAAATTTTTATTTTATTCGATAGCGCTTATAGCGCCTGAGGGTGCTATTTGCGCTATTTAGGCGCTATTTTGTGCTATTGGCTATTTTAATGAAAATTTTTGTACTTTTTTAGTACGTATAAGATCTCTCAACTAAAATTAAGAAGTTTAAAATTCTTTTAAACTTTTTGTTTGAGATTTCATGGACGATATTCAAAAATAGCGCATATAGCATTCCCAAAAAGCGCTATAGCGCAAATAGCGCATATAGCACCTTCGATAGCGCATATAGCGCAAATAGCGCATATAGCACCCCCAACAAGCGCTATAGCGCAAATAGCGCATATAGCACCTTCGATAGCGCATATAGCGCAAATAGCGCATATAGCCCCCCCGCAAAAGCGCTATGGCGCAAATAGCGCATATAGCGACCTTCGAATAGCGCATATAGCGCAAAATGGCGCGTATAGCGCCCCCAAAAAAGCGCTATAGCGCAAATAGCGCATATAGCACCTTCAATAGCGCATATAGCGCAAAAATAGCGCATATGACCGCCCCCCCAAAAAGCGCTATAGCGCAAAATATCGCATATAGCACCTTCAATAGCTCATATAGCGCAAATAGCACATATAGCACCCCAAAAAGCGCTATAGCGCAAATAGCGCATATAGCACCTTCGATAGCGCATATAGCGCAAATAGCGCATATAGCACCCCCAAAAAGCGCTATAGCGCAAATAGCGCATATAGCAAATTCCAGGTGTAGCGCTTATAGCGCATATTGCATCAGCGTGGCATAAAAACATATGGCCGCAAAAAGTGCTATTTGAATTAGCTACACGCGTTCGTTACCACAATGGTGAAAACCATTGCGAGAACTACCACAACAACAACGTCAAAAACTGTATCAACCCTTCGACAACAAAATAAGAAGAGAAAATGTAAAAGATGCAGAGTTGAGCAAAATGCGCTTAAACAACCAATAAGAAACTAATGTTAAAAAGACAGCAAGTCACTTTGCGCTAACTAAGGTTCAGCCATTACATGAGACTACGACAGTGGCGCAGACACATTGAAGACATGAATGGGAAGTGACGAGTGTATAGTGAAAAAGAAAAACGGACTATACGGCATGTTAGAATACAGCAATCATTCCATACTTACGGATATGGGCCATATGTGGAAAAAACTAAATCATATACAAGCGATAAAAGAGGCAAAAAGTATATTTAAGATAGCAACATCATTCAAAAAAGCAATATTTGTGACTGAAATTGGAATCTGGAGAAATATAACAAAGTAAAGAGCTAAAATGAAGACAGCGATTAACCGTAAAAAACAGGATGAAATGGAAACTAAATTTCTCAGTACCACAAATTACCTTGCATTCTCAAAACACCAAGAAAAATGAAAACAGCACAAATAAACTGTTCAACAAACCTGATACGTAAACAAACCACGCATATAAACTTGAACGAGTAAAACGGGTGAAGGGTAAGAAACTAGTATCACTCAGCAACCACTACACTGTTCACTAAACTGCCTTCTTTTTATGAAAAAGTACATAAGAAAAATAAGAATAATATTAGTTAATAACAGAAACAGAGTCATTGGCAGCACAAAAGTATTGCCTACAGCGCGAAGACCACCCAGAAAGGACGAAACAAATTTGGAATGCCCCAACAATAAAAACTTGTGCATTCCTTGGAAGATGGCAAGAAAACACAAACTTTAGGAGCTCAACTACTTATGAAGCTAAATTCCAATTCAACTCAGTAACTACACAACTGCAACAACTGAAGTATGTTTACTTACCATCTAGTTTATGATACTCTACGGTATCCAGCCACTTGCACACAGCTATGCCAAGTCAAAAGAATCCTTTGACTCTAACCATTATTGGCGGGTAAGTTACAAAAAATGAAAAAAACCAATACAACTAAAACTGAAGCTGTTGTAAACGTGACAAAAGAACTGCAGGTGATCTAATGGATACGGTTGGAGGAACTGCAGTCAGCCCAATACAACAAATTCAGCACCAAATATTGGCTGCAAATCAAGTGATTTTTCTACCACAAAAGTCATCAAGTCAGGTTTGCAAGGAGAAACTTCGACAGGTCAAACTCGTGTCACAGACAATAGTCAAGTCAAGATGGCTTGTGAAGCCTAAACCTGTGATATCATTAACTCGAACAGAAGGTACTCACCATTACCGGTAATCATGGCTGGTTCAGCAACTGTTTTGATTACGAAATACTAGATAAAGCAGCAATGCAACAGTGATAATGATTTACCAGGGCCCGATTTATCGAGGCTAACTGTTCGTCATCAGAGGTGTTCGTCGTCGGGGGTGTTCGTCATCGTGGGTTTTGGATTGATGGAGGCGTTTTCGATGGCGAGCATAGCACTGGGCTGTAGCGGGTCTTCGTCGTCAAAGGTGTTCGTCGTCGAGAGTGTTCGTCGTCGGGGGTTCGTCATTATAAATGTTCGTCATCGAAAAAGCAAAAGTTCGTCATCGAAAACCCAAATGTTCGGCATCGAAAATGTTCGTCATCGAAATAGCAAATGTTCGTCATCGAAAAAACAAATGTTCGTCGTCGAGAGTGTTCGTCGTCGGGGGTTCGTCATTATAAATGTTCGTCATCGAAAAAGCAAAAGTTCGTCATCGAAAACCCAAATGTTCGGCATCGAAAATGTTCGTCATCGAAATAGCAAATGTTCGTCATCGAAAAAACAAATGTTCGTCATCGAAAAGTTTTCGACGGCGAACATTTCAACGGATGTCTCTAGCTCTGTTGAAATGTTCGCCGTGGAAATAATTTTCGATGACGAGCTTTTGTCATTTAGAAGATAAAGCTAGTCGTCGAAAATTTCGATGATGAGCATTTTCTATGACTAACTTTCGGTGATGATCATTTTTGGCGGCGAGCGTTTTTGATGGCGAACATTTGTTATGGTTTGGTGTTGTGTTTGTCTTCGGGAGTGATTCCGTCGGTCCAGAATTTTCGGTGGCGGGCATTTTCGATGGCGAACATTTCTGATGACGAACATTTTGCCCTGATCTACATGCATCCAGAATTCAATAGAAGCAAAGGAACAGAAAATACAGAAAAAACTTGTAGGTAGAAGCATAAAACCCTTACAAGCACAATGAGCTTGCGGCAGCAGCATGTCTGAAAACAACGAATATGACTAAACAAAGAAGTCATTGAAAGTGCAGAACCGGGAAGCGGTTGCCGTATTTTAACTTAGAGCATAGCTTACAATCGGACAAGACTAGCAAAGCAATCAATGTTCGCTTGTTAGATAATGTATGTAACAGCTCTATCACAAATGCCGGATGTCAAGGGTCTTTGAAGCCTAAACTCCTCAAGGATCAAAATCATTCAATAGATAAAATGCCTAAAAAACAAGAAATTAAATTGTCCACGTGAAAAAATCTAACAAAATTAAAGAAAATTTGTCAATACTGTGAGGAAGCGTACAAGAATGAAAATTTGGTCAATGTTAAAATTGAAAGAAAATGCGATATCGTCTGCCACACGATACAACACCGCTCTACTTCGTACGAAACGTAGGGTACTCGTAAACATACGTCCAATAGCTCTGATTTGTGAATTTTTGAAGTATTTTGTATTGTTTTTATAAATTCTTGTAAATTATATCCTATGTAACACACTAAAACTCCACTTACACATTAAACCTTGGTAACCACCCCCATACACACAATCAAGCTCTATCCGTATGCCAGGTTAAGGGGGGGGGGCTACCCAGGTCAAAAATCAAAGTTCTCCAGTTTTGCTTATTTTCACATATGTTACTCCCCCAAGGTACCCCAACGTCAGATGAGAACATTTAAGCTTGAAGGTGCACTTTTGGTTCATTGCGTTCGTCAGTGTGTTTAAATAGGCAAAAGTACGCAAAAAGCCTGAAAGTAGCCCTTAGTTGAAAAATTATAACACAAACCACATCAAGCCAATCAGGCTGAAACTTGGCATAGTAGTAGCTCACATGCATGCGCAAAATCGTGTGATCCGGATTTTTGATATGTGTTTTCAATTCTAAAATCGAGGGCGAAATGTAAACAATGGCCGTTTTTTGGGCTCGCGAAAATTGAGTGATTTTACATTTGGCGTCACTGCTCAGGCCATGGGCAAAAATTTAAAAAAATGGATCATAGAGGTTGAGATATGACGTTAGGCTATCGAATCATGTAAAAATCAACTTCGTCAGTATTAACAAACATTTCGAGTAAAGGAACGCTTTGTGAGCACAAAAAACTTTTTTTGCGCCTATGATTTACACGTAAAATTGAATTTTTGGGAGCCCCTAGTAAAAAATTGGCAAAAACATTGGTTCCAGTTTGTTACATCTGCGATGCGCCTTCCCTGGGGCAACATTGTGTGCAAATTTGAAGCGAATCGGAGAACCTAAAATTTTCACTTATTCAGGTAGCCCCCCCTTAAGAGGGTAAGATTGCCCTAACCAACAGTGGCGGATAGTAACAAAAAAAAGCTAGCAACATCAAAACTAAGCTAGCTGGTTAGCGCCCTGGGACAGCTCACCTGACACACACAGCAGTAAAATTACACATAAACACGCACACAAATTTGCAACAGAAAATACACGTAAACGTGCATTTTACGTAGGGCAAAACAAATGTAAAGTCCTGTCGCTACTGACGTAGCGACAGGAAAAATAGGCTTACGTTTGCATTCAGGAAAAGGCTCCCATGTATTGTCATTTTGACACATCACGGAAGCATTTCCAACAAGGACGTAACCCTCATCACATGTGAAAGTAACAACCGTTCCAGAACCAGCTGTATTACCAGCGTCATTGGTTGAATGATTAACGTTTGGCGATTCATCGCAGCTGTGTGCCGAGACTACCTCTGCAAAATTGATGAATTTAGCTACAGAATAAAAAAATTAAAAAGTTGCAGTAGCACTGAAGTATATCTGTTTTCCCCATTCGCCATGTGACAGTTTGGTTTTGGGTGGGCTGTTAAAGCTAGTGAAAGCAGGTTTGGCACAAACTCCTTTAATGAATTTAATATATTATTAAATAGACGCTAAAATTGAACGGATTTCCACGAAGTTAAACATTAACATGGCTATTTTAATCTAAGCATCATTCAAGCCAACTGGCTACAGTACGGAAAAATATAATCTACTCTTCGTGGTTGTAGAGAAGATCACGACATTATTTTTTTGGCTAAACGGATTCTTCGGTCAAACTGACGCCTACATTTGACAAAATTCAATGCAGAATAGCCTGCACCAACCTTGGGTTGTTGGGTGCTGCTTTATGTTGTTGTTGGCTTTTACTAAATACATACCTTTTTCCCGTTTCTCATGCTCACATTAAATACAGCAGCAACATGAAGACAATAAATTGCCAATGAAAACATACGGCAAGCGTCCGTCTTGTGAATGTTAAAATTTTCAATTTGACAAAGATAGGGCATTTGGTATTCACAATAAATGTCCTGTGTCCCGTTGTCAATAAAACCGTAAAATGTACATTGCTCGACCCCATGGTGCGGAGGTGGATTCCAGTACAGTTCTCCAGCTTCACATTGATCTTCACCATGGATCACCCATTTTCCTAACAGCATAAGAGTATAGGTAACATTCTAATGATACTAACCAGCGTCTCGATGACTATGTGCAGCAATTATTTAATACAAGCCCAATCTGCGGCACAACCATTCAGTAAGCATCAAGCATTTATTTTTAAGCACATTGGCCAGAGGCCATCGTAAACCTGTTGGGCAGCAACAGCATTAACTTACTTACTTGATTTATCTTCCATACAAAACATCCTCTTTAGCTATTTCAACAAAGTTTGTACAAAGTGCACAATGGATGCGGGATCAAGACGTAAAATAAGTTATTGCTGCAATTAGTTAACAGCTGATCGACTTAGCGAATATTGCGTAAAATTTAAAAAAAGTTGTCTCCGGCTGGGCTCGATCCAGCAAACTTTTGGTTAAGAAGCCAATCGCTAGTACTCTGCGACACGGAGACCACACAGCAATATCGTTTAGTTGTCGTTGAATATTTTAGATACGAGTATTTTAACGCTGTGGACCTGGGCCAACCTTTTACAAAATTTTCCAGTCCTAAATCCTAAATCCTAGTATCCTAAGTCCTAAATTTTACGATTTTGCAAAAGAGGATTTATGTGCCGTGTTATATAACTGTTTTTGCATCTTGATTATTATATTTATTGTTATCAATTTGCTTAGGATATTTTATATCCTATTAATTATATATGTACTTTTAGTGAAGTCTCGGGACTCTGTGATCTATGTGGTCGAGTGGTTAGTTTGATAGATTTTCAACCATGAGGTCATTAGGTTCGATTCTAAGTTGATCACTTTTTGGCAGTTTTTTGCATTTCGAATTACTTCACAACAATAGCCCCGATCTCAACAACACAGTGAATCTACAAGGCATTTCAGTGTGACAGATGCACATCTAAGATAGAAGAAGTGTAAAACACACTCCGCACATAAACACTTTAACGCTAGAACAGTGTTAAAGATACCAGAATCAAAATTAAAGACCTGTTGGGCTGTGGCCCAACAGGAATAAATGAAAGTTTGGTGCAAAATGTAATCATTAAATATTACAGCCTGCTGCTGCTGTTAGTTAATTATAGGAGCCACTTCCCTATACTACGGCATACCTTGTTGCGCAGCTTAAAATAATTGTAAACTGATAGTGTGGTTTTTGTACGACGTGACGTGGTGACAAGTCATAACTGTTAGCCTAAATTGATGTATCATAGTGTTGGATGCAAAAAAATCTAATTTCTTCTCTTTCGTGAGGACGAGTCGGTACTGATGTGAAGTACTTATGGTCTAGATTCCAAGTCCGAACCGAAGTGTCTCCGTCCTAGGCTAAAAGATAGGGCCGCAGCTCGCTCACTACCCAAAACTACCCAAAACCCATAAAATTGCGTAAAATATCAAACTACCAGAGAAACATCAGGAAAACACAATAAATTCAGTAGAAATAGGTTTATTGACAAAGAAAACGGGGCATGGGGCAGATATAGGCAATTTGGGGCAATACACGAAGCAAACGCAACCCAACAGGACAAAAACCAGACCGACCGTCGTGAAGTTCGTAGCTATTCTGTACTCTAAGCCAAAGGCATAGCGAAGTCTACTCACACTTTATAAATAGGTTGACCGTATGTTTAAATGTTTTGAATAGAAAGACAAAAGAACTAGTTTTAAGGCCTATTCACATTTGTAACACATATGTTGAAAGAAAGAGGATGCCCCAATTTAGAAAGAATGAAAGAAATGGAGGCGCCGGGAATCGAACCCGGGCCGCCTGCTTCGAAGTCAAGCATGCTACCACTACACCACAGCCCCCGAGTCTCATAGGCCCTAATTCTCACACAGGGTCAATTACAATTACAACAGGGTCCCCCCTTCGAACATCGTTGCGACCCTGCAACGATACTCGGTCGATACTCATGCTCCCGGGGCGAACCCGATGCCTCAAGGGCGGAGCACATTCACACGTAGGCCTCCAAGCCTACTTCAATCACACCACACTCAGGGTTTCCTGGCTTACCCGCAACCACAGGGTTTCACGATCTACCCAGAACGATTCCCAACCAATACCGAGGGTTTTCTCCGGTTCACCCCTAACCGAAACCGAGGGTTTTTCTCCGGCTCACCCCTAACCGAAACCGAGGGTTTTCCGGCTTACCCTTAACCGAGGGACCCCACAGGAAAGAGACTATGTACACATTCATACTGCACACAGCACGAGTACCGTAAGGGTTGAAGTGCCAACCTCAACCCAGGGCATGGGGCTCCTAACCCACCTCCGAAGACGGTTCGGGGATAGGGCTGTCCTGAGGACCCGGCCCTATCCTCTCCGTCCTGTCACGGTCGCCACTTGTTATACCGCGAACCACGGGGCTCTTGGAGTTTGGGCCGAAAAGGCGAGGGCCAGAGGGCAGAATTGACCGTGCGCCCGAGCCCAAGTGGAACGCGCTATAACGGTGAAGGCCGGGGCAAAGTGCCCTAAATCGCTCAGAAGCTGCCCTAAACAGGTCCGGGGCTCACACACGAATTCCCCAACAAATAGCCACAAAGCCCTCCAAGGGCTACTACAATCAGGAGGCCCTAAAAAGCCCTAAAGAGGCGGTTTTACAGATTCAGAATTTTATTGAAAAGCGAAATTTTTATTTAATATAAAATCAACAACACATTTTATAACAAGAGAAAATAACAAAAACTAACTTAAAAGCATAGGCCTAACTCAGGGGACCTAGCCCTAGATCTCACTGGCGCGCACACCTAACTACCTAGCCCCTGTTCCAGCGTGAGCGCGCCTCCCCCTTCTTCTTGAAAATCTGTGACTGCCTTGAGCCAGTCACACAAGAGTAGAATATAGAATTTTGCAAAGCGGCCAGTTTGAACTCAGGCTACGTCCCCCTTTACGAAACAACATCCAGAATAATAAACAAATTAAAATAATAATTTTAAATATTAAATTTAGATCCTATTATTAACGTGAAAAGTATAATTTATAAAAGTTTGTATAAAAGTCTATTCACACGACACGTCATTGCTCAAAAACGTGTAAGCCTACAATTTAGGTATATTAAAGCGCTGGCAGCCTTTCTATTGTTATAAAAACTATGGAGCAGAAGGCGGAGCGCTTATTCATGCGCAAATACCGCCAATTTGAAAAGTACGTAAAATACGTAACATGACGAACTGTGCCGTGTGAATAGATGCATTTAAACGCGGTTTTAGACTAATTTCGACATTCTCTTAGTGCGGAAAAGTCTACCCCAAGTAGGGGGTAGCCCTAGTGATACAACACATACTTCACATCCCTCTCTCTCCGATAAAGTTC
>JASANF010000078.1:0-19034 GCA_030248245.1 Trissonchulus sp. WLG1_4
CTGCAGGTAGTAAAGTCAGGCTAACTTTACCTGCTGGTAAGTGAAGGTAAAGTCGTATTCTCGAAAAATGACTAAAAGTCAATGTGACGGCTAAGGTTACCTTTAATATTCGGGTCAGAAAAGTGCTTTGTCTTGTTTCGCAGCTAAAGTTAATGTATTGTGCTAATTTTTAACCTGAACCGAACCGACGACGTGTTAACCTTGTTTTCAATTTTAACTTTACCATTACTCACAGAATTAACTTTACCTTCGCCTTACCTATGGGTAAGTTAGCCTCTTTAGTCTTTACCTGCAGGTAATTTTGAGAATACGGCCCCTGGTTTTTCCAGCTGTTTTCTACATTTTTACTGTTTGTCACCAAACCCCGTTCTCGTTCCAGCTCTTTATAAACTTTTTTGAAACTGAATTATATATACTCATTTTTTGCGGGTTTCTAGCTAATTTAAGAGGCTATAGGGTCAACTGGGTGCAACTGAAGAATAGGGGGGAAAATTCCATTTGAACTTTTCATTGCCGAAAAACATCATTTTATACGTTTTTTAGTGCGCTGAGTTCATTTTTAGCACATTTCAAGCGAAAAAACGTTGATTGATGGCTTTTCGAAAAAATTCAAATTTTGTCAAAAATCATAAGTTTTCGACAATATTCGGGTGAATTGTCGAAAATTATCATTAATACAGTCGTAATATCAGTCTTAAATTTGATCATCCTAAAGTAACACATAATACTATAATAGTATATTTAATTCAGCTGTTTGCAACATATTCTGCTCAATTTTGCCAAAAAAGTTCAAGTTTTCTAACTGTAAAATAGGCGAAATACACGTCGTCAAACTAACCTCATATATCGAAAGTTGTTTATTGGGTAGTTTTTGGGTTTTCCCACAAAAAATAGCCATCTTTAGTCATAAGTACCAATTTAATAAATTCAAATACCATAAATACTAATTCAAAATGTCACTGATGCTCAGCATCAAGCTGGCACTGACAGTCAACTTCGGTGCAAACTTCAGCTTTATTTGTCATTCCACAGTAGCAAGTGCACTTTTATTTGATGCACGCAACAAAGACTGATTCTTGCTCACCCAAATACTAACCCTAAGCCTAAGCACTATGCCTCAGCCTAAGCACTAAGCCTAAGCCTGGGGCCGTATTCTCAAAATTACCTGCAGGTAAAGTTAGGCTAACTTTACCCACAGGTAAGGTGAAGGTAAAGTTAATTCTGTGGGCAAAGGTAAAGTTAAAATTGAAAACAAGGTTAACGTCGACGGTTGAGGTTAAAAATTTGCACAATACATTAACTTTAGCTGCGGAATAAGACAGGCGCGAATCCAGGAATTTTCAAAGGGGGGGCCCCACCTTGGGTGTCGACGGGAGGGGTAGCGAGCGTGACAAAATTTTTGCGTGGCGTTTTTTTAGTAGTGTCGATTGTTGTTATTGTTATGCTTTATGTATTATTTTACACATTGCATAGCAGTAGCGTAGGGGGGCTGTACTGACGACCGGGGGAAGGGGGGGGGTGAAACAGCAAACTAACAGGCGCGACAGTCCGCAGAAGGTTTAGCTTTGTAGAATTTAGACGGTGAATTTGCATTGAAAAAGTTGTCAGCAACACGTCCTAAAATCATGGGGGGCACCGGGCACCCCATCTGAAATTGGGGGGGCGCGACCAAAATGGGGGGCTCCGGACCAAATGGGGGGGGCGCCGCCCCCCCCCTCAGCCCCCCCACCCCCCCCCCCAGTAAAAATATGCCAGAGGTTTAGCTTTTTAGAATTTTTAAACTGATTGCATTGATATTGAAAAAATGTCTGATGTCTTGCAATCATAGTGGCTGCAGGGGTCTAGAAGCTGGAGCTTTTTTAGAATTTTAAAATAAAATTTGCATTAAAAAACCAATTCTAAGCAACACTTGTCGTGAAATCATAGTAGTTGCAGCTGGGGGCGGCAGCCCCCAGAAGCTGGAGCTTTTTTTTGAATTTTGAAATAAAATTTGCATTGAAAAAGCAATTCTAAGCGACACTGGTCGTAAAATCAGAGTGCTCACAGGAAAACCAGCGATCCGAATTCCCTATAAATCACCATCTAAGATTATTTAAATAAGTTATATATACAATCTAAAACTTTTTGGATTAAATTCGGATAAAATTTAGACATTCTTAAGATGTCACTGTGGATTGGTTCATCAGTAAATGCTCCTAACCAATCAGTTTTAGGCACCTTAATTTCATCCGAAAGTTGTCTAAACGTTTTTATAATAAATTTATACAAATTTAAGACACATTAAAAATGTCGAAATTAAATTAAATTAAATAATTTACAAATTTTTCTGACAAAATTAAGACATCCGAATTTTCATTAAAACGTCCGAAAACTTTACGAATATATACCATGTAAATAGGTCCGAAATCTGTCCGAATATCTTCCGAAGGTCTTAGATGGTGATTTATAGGGAATTCGGATTGCTGGTTTTCCTGTGGATTGCAGGGGTCTGGGGGCGGCTGCCTCCAGGAAAAAATTGAGAATTTTTTATTTTTAGGCAAATTTAGTGATCTGGAGACGTATCATAAAATTTTTTTGGCCGGTCCATAAAAGCTAATTGGGGAAGACGAAGACATCCTTGTTTAAAAATTTGTCTGAGCGAGATGACACCGCAAAGCGAAGTAAAGTCAGCACGGTGGTTCCGGAGGCGAGCGGCCTCCGGAAAAATTTTTTCGATTTGAGGGCAAATTTCATCAATTTACGGCTTTAGCTCATGGGGGGACTAGCAAACCTGAAACATACGTTGTATATATACATATACAGGAAAAAAATGAAGAAAAACCATGTGTGACTAAGGCTGTCCTTAGATATTCGTCTTCCACTCCCCCACCGCACGGTTTTTAATTAAAAGCCACACAAAATATATAACTAAATACCAATAATAGTTGTTAGCATTACTCATTATTAATACAACATAGCAGATATGTTATGTATATACATTAGAGCAGTAATAAATTGGGGGCGCGATCCCCTCGAAAGAAAATTTTGGGAAATTTTTGAAATTTCATTGTCATTTTAGTCAATTGGGGACGTGCCGGGAAATTATTTTCAGTGGTGTCATAAAACCAAAGGGGAACCACAGGAAAAAACTGAAAAAAGGGGGGGGCTGAATCGCGAAGGAGGGGGGCTAAACCCGCGAAGGGGGGGGGTGATGCCCCCGCGCCCCCCCCCCCCTCACAGGAAAAAATCTGATTACAAACACAGGAAAACCATTTGTTCAAAACTAGTCCAAAACTAGTTCAAAACGCTGACAATTTTGGACTCGTTTTGAACGTGCCCGTTTTGTTCAAAACCAGTTCAAAAGTTTTTGAACTCGTTTTGAACAAAATTTGGGAGCCAGCGTGCAGATTTTGAACTGGTTTTGGACATTCAAATTTCGTTCAAAACTAGTCCAAAATTATTCGAACGCGTTTTGAACTAATTTTGGACGTTTTGGCAGTTTCCTGCTTGCTGTCATGTGAGTGTCTGTTTTGTCCCATGCTGATTATTATTCTGTCTATTTTGCCTTCAATGTTATTTCTATACTCTTTTACACTGCTGTGTTAAATTTTGTGTGTAAAAACCCCCTCTTCCCAGCGATTGTGGCCCCCCATAGCGTTTTAGAGCCCCTTGGACAGAAATTTTCAGCAAGTAGGTAAGTTTGTTCCTTTTTTTCCTATTTTTTCGACCACCTCCTATTTTCTCTATTTTTTAAGAAAAATTCCTATTTTTTCCTATTTTTTCAAAATTTCATTGGAATGCATTAATTTTAAGGCAAATTTCCGAAACTGCCGCTGCGTTTACAAACATTACATCACAAATTCAGGTTTTCCAATAACTTGCAATATTATAGTACAGATCAGGAATAACATCCCTCGAAGCCGGCTTCAGCTTCAATGAAACCAAAGTGGTTTCACTGAAGCCAAATCAGCTTCAAAACTGCTGTCAACTTTTTGACAGACGATGAAGTATTAAACATGCCGTCTACTACCTACTTCGTAGTGCAGGTTAGACGGCTGTTTGTCCGACTAATTTCTAGTTTTGCGGCTCAGCTCAGCTTAAGTCAGCTAGCTATTACCCCGTTATATTTGGGATAGATAACTCATATTGCTAGTTCCCAAATTTTCTTCCTTCTGAACAGCCGCATTGTTAGAAATTCAGATCTTGACAACTTTGTGTGCTTGTGGTAGTGTTTAGCTTTTGTTTGCCAAAGCTCGTTTTATAAGCGTAGTCGGAAAACCAATTACACGAAAAGTCAAAGGTTATTGAAGGGTCACACGGCAACAAACCAATTTTGCGCGTAGATTAAATAGAATAGACCAATAGAAAACTCATATTGCTGGTTCCCAAATTTTCTTGCCTCTGAACAGCCGCCGTGATGTGCGTTGTTTTCAATGTTTTATCTCGCGCAAAATTGGTTTGTGTCTGTGTGACCCTTCAATAACCTTTGACTTTTAATGAAAGCCTATGCATGTCTACACGAGTATATTATGCTACATTTACTTGTGTAGTACACTGTCTAATGTGACGTTCCCATCTTTTCTTTTGAATTTCGTCGGAAAAAATTTCTGATACGCCTCCAGTTGAGCAGATTTGATCTATGGAAAAATCACCGATTTTTTCCTGGGGGCTACCGCCCCCAGACCCTTGTAGGTTTGTCATTCAGTAGTCTTGCGTTTTTAGGCGTTTTATGAGTGTTAAAATTGTTAGAAATGGAATTTTAACCCATTACAAAAAATCGAAAAGTTTTTTTCCCTCCCGAAATTTTTTTCTGGGTACGCCACTGTTCATAGCTAAAATCGGACTGTGGGTTCGGAATCAGGTAACAATATATATTATGTACGTTTGGAACAAAATTCTAGCCTAGTCCATGACCAAAAATTCACAGGAACCCTTGGTTATTCATCTTTCACAAGAGCTCTATATACATTTTGGAGGTCACGAATTCACGAGACTAAACGGCTCAAACATTATGCTGAAAAATGCCATTCGAAAACCTCCGTATTAAGGGGCCTTGTCATTCAGACAGGGCAGAATAAGAGCTGCTTTCAGAGGTCTTAAGACCTCGCAGCCTGCTCTTGCTTTTCTTTGTGCTGGCCGAGTTGTGCAACACACATTTGTCAGCCAGCACAACTGTCAGTCTAACCTAGTCACTGGTCACTATGTATATACGTAAACGTACCTAGCTTGGAAATACGTACGTACTAGCAACTTAGCACTCTAAGAAGCCAAACTCCGATATACCGATGTGACTGAAAGTTTCAACTTATAATGTCTTAAAACTCAATAGACACAAGGGGGCGCCCAGACAGTAGAGTACATATTATATAAATGTTTACTGCTCGAACTTTGACATGTACACAAAAAACGCAATAACAAACCAAGTTTATTGTATGTTTACACCAATAAATGACTAGTTTAAAAATATAAATTGTTAACGTTTCCCTTTGCCCCCCTTGCAAGAAGTTTGCAAACGTCAAAGGATTGTTTGCATAGGGGACTACATATGTTCTGGGCCTGGCATTTTGCGTAATGATAGTTATTTAATTATTTAATCAGTCATTTACCTCATGACCACCCAGTATAATTATTGCTGTGGATTATATATGTTCAGGGATTAACCTTGATATCGTATGTCCATGACAAAAGTAAATAATCTGTCTTAATTGTTGCCTTGATTGTCACATTAGTGGTGGCCTGAATAGTATGTTTTTGCTAGTTTTGCTTTGAAACTTGATGAATTTCGTTCACAATTATAAAATATTTTATTTTGTATTTAGATTGTTTATTATAACTTAGCTTATTCTTCTATTTATTATAACTTAGCTTCTTCTTCATTAACCGTTTCATCTTCATGTAATGTATGATTGTCAGATTTTGCATAAAATATCTACAAGCGGTTTCTGGAAATTCTGAACTTCCATTGTTTTTTAAAATTTCCTGTTTTATTGAGCGTTTGAGACCTTTTGCAAGTAGTTTTTTCATAGCGTGAAAGCACAACTTCTTAGTTGAGTGAAATGAAAACTAGCCTTCTGCTTCATAGTTCCACAGAAGCGGTCAGTAAGAGAAGCACTCGACTCCAGCACGGAGAGGGAGGGATCAGGGATAACTGATTTGAATTTTTGCGGTGACAACCAGAACCAGAAACTTTTCTGAATTTTATCTTTTAGTCCATATTTTGTGTGCTTATTTCGGTCATTAGAGGGGCAGCCGTCTCTTCTAGGTGCTTATGTTTCCCAGCTCTACTGTGAAGTGAGAAATGCCAGTGAATCAAGTCATGTATATAATAGCTTTATTTATTTTAACTATTTTAGAACCTTGACTGAAACTTTAAGTGTTTTGTGCTTCTATGGCTTGTACTAATTACGTTCATGTTAAGTGGTTAGACGGCAAGTGGTGTAATGCAGAAAATACTGTTCATATTAACACGATCAAAGGATTTTCTCATGCAAAAGTTGGAGATGTCGTTAAATGCCGATGGAAATCCACGTTCTACAAGGCCGAAATTATGCAGTTGAATGGTAAGTTAAACAATGCACTACCTATGCCCAACAAATATACAACGTGTACGTACACTTAGACTAGTTAAGGTATTATACAAGTTGAGGGAGCCGGTACCGGCGTGCGCAGACGAGGGGGGAATGAGGGGAGTTCCCCCCCCCCACCGAAACGATTGCTGGTTCTTTATTTTATAACGATATTTCAAGTTAAAACAAGATGGGCTCAGCAATATTCTGAACAGGGGCCTGTTGCTCAACTTAAAAAGTCTTATAATTGTAACAGTTTGTAAGTGCAAAATTATAAGGTGATCAGAGATGCACGGGAGGAATCGGCGTGGGGGGGTGCCCGACCCCTGGCGGGAGGGGGGGTGGTCCCTAGTTTTGGTAATTTTTCGGCGATAGCCGAAATTTTTTCACAATTTTAAAACTTTCAACTCAGGGGGGCGGGTGGATACCCCCCCTATCCACCTCCCTATGTGCATTATGTTGGTTATTCGTATAATGCTTACAGTTGTTACAATTGTAAGACTTGGTAAGGTTGAGAAACAGGCCCCAGGAGCGGAAAACCGAGCGAGCCATTTTCATCTTAAATACTTGCACCTGATCCCCACAGACGGCTATAGGTATAGAAATTTTCTTACATGATTGCTACATAGATATATGCTGGGGTATAGAAAAGTAAGTATGCCACAAAAAATTAAAAAAAAAGTAAAAAAGGTAAACAACGCAAGCAACAGAACGAACTCATCTATCGAAAATACTATTTATACTTGAAACACTGCCGTGCTGACTTCACTATACCTACTGACAAGAGTACATATTAAAAGGACTATGACACTTTTCCTATTATGTTTTGGGTCTTGCGTCCAATGCGGAACGCAAAATATCCTTTTTTTACGGTTTTTATAGGGGGGGTGCACCCACTTAATTCCCAGACCCGGTGTTGAACTGAGGGGAGTGTACCCCCCTCAGTTCAAGACATAGTACTTAACTGAGGGGGGTACCTACCTCAGTCCAAGACACTCCCCCTTAGTTCAGTATTATGCCTTCAACTTAGGGGGGTACCCACTTCAGTCCAGTGCATCAGCTAAAGGCCTTTCTTAGTGTCTTGAATTGAGGGGGGTACCCCCCTCAAAACCATAAAAAATGGTCTATTTTGCGCTCCGCATTGGTCACAGGTCCGAAGGCAGCGAACTGAGGGGGGTAGCGAAAGGCCTTTCTTACGGGGGAATGCATAAAGGCAGTCTTAGCTCAGTCTTGTTAAACGCAGTCTAACGTCTAAGGGAACGTTCTAACTTATGTAATACTAGTGCTGTGTTTCAAGTCCTGAATAGAATTTCAATAGCTGATACAGAGAACCAAGGGCGTAGCCAGGGGGGGGGATTGGGGCAGTTCCTCTAACGCCCCCCCTTCGAAATTTTTTCCGACTGAAATTGTATTGAACTGAACTTAAAAAGTATGTAGCATAGAGTCCTGGCATAGCAATATATTATGTCGTTTTTTGTGTTGAAATAGCAATTGAGTGCATTTTGACAATCTTCCAAAAATCGAAAGTCATCCCCAAAAAATTTTTCCTGGCTACGCCACTGCAGAGATTAGAGAACAATACACCGTAGTGTCATAATCTTAATTTCTAATACGCAATGTTTAGCCGTGCCAGTGAAACGACATGAGGTATCGCCGAAGTCCTGCAGCCGTCAATCGAATAGCCATTGCAGCGACGATAGTGTAGAATATGGTACCGGATACGCTGACTCTATCGAACCTGAAATTATAAATGGTTCCAATATTGACGGTTTCATGGACACTATTACACCCAGTCAAATGCCAACGGACTTATCTGAGCCTACCGCTGCCGTCAATACTGTCCCTTTCCCTTCTACATGGACTAATTCGTTACTGACTGAAGTTCGAGAAGTTAAAGCTCAACAGGCTGAAATACTGGCTGGCCATGAAAAAATTATTGGTTATTTACAAGGAATTAGAGAATCTCAGAGGCAGTTGCTGGAGGATAATATGAAAATTCGCCGGGATATTCAGAATCAAAATTTACAGGATCAAGAGTTGGTTGCTCTTGCAACAGACTCCCATTCTAGTCTTAATTACATCGCAGAAACTGTGCAAAAGGTGCACTCAATTTTTGAAAGGCGTTCGCGCAACTATAGCACTCCAGACTCTTCCAGTACAGTTACGCCAGCACCAGCACCTCAGCAGCTCACCGATGCGACAACAGTGGTGCAAGTTACCCCACTATGCACATCTAACCCAACGGCTAAACGACGACTACTTGATCCGGTGTCTGGCCATGGTACTATCCAAGCTTCATCTGATGCAATGCGCGAGACTGTTTTGGGACCCCGAAAAGAAGCAATGTCTCATTTATTGGATGCGAAATTCGTTCGAGCCGAAAATGCACCGGGTATGATATGCGTGGGTGGACTAGAAGAAGTAAAAATTTCACTTGAAGCGTATAAAACTTGCTTAACTCTGCTAGATTTCACTCCAAAAAGCTTGATTTTGAAACTTTTGGATAAAGTTTTCACAGCAGAGCAGCTAGCAGGCGGAACCTACGTCACTCTGAAAAACGAAATGCAATTTTTGGCCATAATAAAGCAGGTTGGAATGCAATTCAAAATGACTGACATCGCCATAACTGCAGACATACGTAAAGCCGTGACGAATCACTGTGCCTACATTAGGCTGAAATTGGGAAAAAATGCTACGACTGATTGTAGTGTATAACTGTATAATATCCATTTTTTGCAACTTAAACATTCTTGTCCATTATTTGACTGCATACCTGTATTGTGTGACTGGAAATTGCAGAGCCTCTCAAAATCGATCAGCAGGGGAAAGAAGTCCAGAACATGAGTTACAGCAGACATGATGGGGAGGGGAGGTCCTGAAAAATGTATTAATTTTTTGCAGAGTGGCTGCTTATTAATCCGTCCTTGTTAATTATGTTAGCCTATTGGGCGTTTTTTTTATTTCACTGAAAACAGGAGAGCCATTCATATTTTTTTAGTATTATTATCAACCCTGCTACGTTTGCGATGACTTGTTATTGTGCAGGAAATAATGAAAATGCTGTACTTATAATTGTTCATGAACTGTATCAGTTGCTATAAGGTGTGTGTGTGTGTGTGTGTGTGGGTGGGTGTGTGTGTGTGGGTGTGTGTGTGGATGGGTGTGTGTGTGGGTGGGTGTGTTCGTGTGTACGTATATACGTGTGTGTGTGTGTGTGTGTGTGTGTGTGTGTGTGAGCATGCAGTCACCGTTTGCCAGTATCCACGACAGGTACCACTTAATTCATTCAAGGCTTCGTATCATACATGGGCGTGGGGGGGGGTTTGGGGGGGGGTTTCACACCCCCCCAGAAGGCATCGTCACCCCCCAGACAGGTGCTTCACCCCCCCCCCCCAGAATGTTTTCGAGATACTCACGATGGCAAAATTAGTGGCTGACTAAAATGGTGGCTCACGGAGCAATTGGGCGGAAAAGTTGCTCCGCACCGCCCCCCCCGGTGGCTCACCCCCCCCCAGAATCGGCTACCTGCCCACGTATGCTTCGTATTCTTTAATATTTAATAGCAGTGGCAAACGAAGGCCGTCCTAGCGCAAGAATTCGAAACGTACCATTTAGTGAAACAGTTTGTTATGTTTTTTGAGATCGCTGATTGAGGTGAATGAATAACTAGGGCATATCCGGCATCGTCGGACATGATTTACTGTGGCTCTGCTAGGCATGTAAACATCAGGTTCCGAGGCACATGTCAGCTTCAGGTCGTAGTTTTCACTGAGAAGCTGGTTAAATGAGGCAAAATGATGTTGATCGTATTTGCGCGGAGAAGGGAACGTACTGAATTTCTGAAGAAACTCGTTAACTTTAATAGCTTTAATTGGATTAGAAGTGCAATGGTAGCATCCATTATCATCACACTTTTTCACGACAACCGCGTCAATACGACGATCCAAATGGTCCACCATAAATTTAAGTTCCTGGACGAGTTGGGAGTTTAGTTTCGTTTGGGGAATGCTTTTCAACACATCTTTCAGCATAGCGTGATCAGAATATAAGTTCTCATGTGCAGTACAGTGCTCATATGATGAAATCACAGGAAACCCGTCATACGTTTGTTTATTCCAGTATGTGCAGGTTAAGCTCATGGCTTTATCCAAAATTAATGCATGCTTTCTCTTCAGTAAATGCCTGGGCAAATTTTGACGACAGGGTGGCAGATCCTCACCTGGCAGAGTAGATGGCAAAGTTACTGCAGTTAGTGCATTCGTGCAGATACTCCAGCTGTGCTCGATAGGGTTAAGGGCGCTATGTTTTGGCGCATACGAGACAACAAATAGGTAATCCAGACTAAGACTTAGCCAGAGTCGCACGTAAAACAAACAATTCAGCAAAGATGAGCACCGCCAGTCAGGACCATTGTCGACGACAAGAACCAGAACTTTTTTGGACCCTAGTCGCGGCTTTAAAATTTTGACCAGATCGTTCACATGCGCTTCTATCGTTGCTGAATGAAAGCCTTCTGCACGATTTACTATAAATAAAGTTCCTGTTTTCGGAATGTAGAAGTGATCACGACCAATAGCGTCCTTTACAGTAACAGGGTGGTCTGACTTGCGCTCCAGAAGCATGTAACCATTGGGGGTAAACTTCATGTCACTCAACGGGAAATCATGGTCAGGAAAATTGGGAGCATCGTTTTCCATAAAAAAACGTCTAATCTTCACTCTACGATCTGTAGCGACCACCCCAACTTTAACTTTATTTTTGTTATCGCAACTCATTTCTAAAACTTCATCGTGAAAAATTGCCGCAAATTCTCTAACGTACTTTACCCGACTGCTGTAATACTGAGCATCTGGGTTGTCGCTACGTTGAGTGTTCGATTTGGCTGCAACCTTGGCATCTATTAAACCACGATAGTTTTTAGCAGCTTTATACTTTCGGTTTGGAGGCTTCATTATCCTATGCACTGTGCTGAGTGAAATTCCACGTTCTGAGAGCCCAGGCACAGTTTGTAATAAGTTCGTCTGTATATCTCGAAGTCTAACACCGCATAGGCCTGTGGTCGAATGTCGACGGCTGTGAGCACTGTACGAGTTTTGTTTAATAAAGCTACGTGCTTTATCGACTAACTGAGGATAGAGCAGTTCTTTCCTCACCTTGCCACGACGACTTAACGACAAAGCGAAATTTCTTTGGCGTTTCGAAACGGTTTTGTCTTCTTCTGGGGTTGTCCCACTAGAAACCAAGGCCCAACTACAATCAAACGAGTCATCTGATAAGCCGTCTTCTGAAGCAAATCTAGAAGTGCTTGCACGCTCTGGCGGTTTGTCTCTCAGCAATCGTAAATAGGCCATACTATTTTTCTATAATTAAGTCGTTAATCATCATTATATATTGTTCTAAATAAAAAAAATCAGTTGTACCGAAAATGTATTGTTTGAACATAAGTGCATGTGACGTAATTCATGATGGTGTCCTTAAGGGCATGTGTCAACCTGGTCTGAGAAGGGGGCTACCCGTGTAAGTGAAAATTTTAGGTTCAGGTTAAGAGGAATTCAAACGTGTCAAAAAAAATTTGTTATTCTTATTATTATTCAACATTTAGTTTCACTTTTTTACGTTTGCGTTCAGCGATGTATGTGACGTTTTCGAATCGAAGCAAATTGAAGGAACATAACGTTTTCACAGACACGTAGCCCCCTTGCCTGAAAAATGTAGGCTGCGAAAATATCACAAAATGTTTACAAATATCTTTAGACATATTCGTAAAAGAGGGGAGATAATGGGGTACTCCCACATCCAAACTCGAGGGCCTGGCCTAGATAAATAATATATTTTGGTGAAGACTAAGCCAAATGAAGACATTTTTGAGAAATTGAGATGTTCATATTTTCAGTTTTAGTTTCATTTCGCTGAAACTTCGTCGAATTATCTCAAAATACTTATGTTTTGTGATGTTTTCGCAACCTGGCTCTGAGTAATTAAGGAGTTAACTGTTATTGTTTTCCTCGCTTTGTTATAAAAGTGTCATACTCAATTCTCACCGCAGCGTTTTCTAGTTCCGAAATAAGAAAGCTTACTTCACAGATCTGTATTTATGAAATAGTTAAATTTTGTTAATGTTAGAAGTGAAAACTTTAAGATTAGCTAAGTAGTTAATTGGCTTATTCAAATTATGAAATCAGTTTCAAAAATAATTAGTTTGTTTCTTACTGTCTATTATCTAATTTCCGCAGTGCAGTGGTGAGTTGGTGTACTGTTTCTATATAATTTCTAAATGTCATTTTATTAGGCCCGATTCTCACTAACTAGAAATAAGAAATATAAAAATGAAAGATGGTGTTCATACGTGGGCAGCTAGCGAATTCTGGGGGTTGGGTGCGGAGCAACTTTTCCGCTTCGTGAGCCACCATTTTTACCTTGTGAGCCACCGATTTTGCCGTCGTGAGCCACTTCCAAAACATTCTGGGGGGGGCGGTGAAGCACCTGTATTGGGGGGGGTGTGAAGCACCAAAACCTCACACCCATGTATGGTCTTGTTTCGAAAATAACTAGGCTACAAAAATCAGACATTTGAAAGTCAAAGTGTGCATTTCTTGATTAGTCTAGCCCAGTAGCGGATCTAAGCCACAAGGTTGCAGAAACAAATTTGGGAAAAAGTTTATTTTTAGGTCGATTTGAGTTAATTGCGGACGTATCGGAAATTTTTTCCAGCCAGACCATAAAAACAATGGGGGGATCCTTGTGTACAGTAAACGACAGGCTACAAGGTAGGGATGAAAGTCTCGGTCTCGGTCAAAACCCGAGACTAGCCCAGTCTCGCTCTCGGTCTCGGTAGTCGAAAAGTCTCGGTTTGTACCCGGTCTTGGTTTTTCAAATCTGCGAAAAATTTTCGATGGGCCCCTCGACGCTCGACCCAATGGGGGGCCCCCGCCCCCCCCCCCCCTAGGTCCGCCTATGGTCTAGCCCATCTCTTAATTTTATCACTCTAGGTATCCTCTCTAGTTCTTTGTTTTTATTGATTGTTTAATATTTTGTATAGTGGGAACCGAGCCTTTTTACCCGATATTTTTTATTTCTTGCTCCAGTCTAGTGGGAATCGGGCCTCATGGATTTATAACAGTTAAAAATAATATGCATATAAATCGTAATAAAATAAATAAGTGTAGAAGAGTAAATAAGAGTAGAATAGAACAGTACAACACAACATTTGTGAAGACTAAAGTGCATCAAGTTCGTGGAGATAATGAAACTTTTATACTGTTAGAAAATAAACGGTCAAGTATTTATGCAGCTCGGGTTTGTGGACTCTGAAGGTATATATGTCAGAACAAAACGGGAAGCTGACACGTAAAGCTATTTTGCGGACGCCTGGGAAACATTAGTCTTATCCATCATGTCCAGAAATATTACAAATTTGTCAAACGGGGTCACTCAATGTTAGAAGACCTCACACAGTTAGAATGGAAACTAGCCGGGATATATATATTTGACCAGTAGCGTTAATTGTTAAACAGATTAGGTACCAAATTCACATTTTTAGTTTACAGATTCCATATAGCATGCCTATATTCGCTGTAAAGTAAAAGTGTATAAATGTCATTTATATACCATTAACCATCATATCACATATTATGCAAAGCCATATCACCCCCCCCCCCTATATATATTTGCTGCATTGACTTAGATACTATAGTTATACTACAGCTAATAGTAAGAGCCAGACCGCTAACAGCCAGATAATTAGTCCCATTAAGCAAACAACCTTTTGACTTTGTGCAAACTTCTTGAAAGGGGGCATAGACGTTAACGCATTTATATCTTAAAACCACCACCATTTGTGGGCGTAAATACACATACACATATGTACACACAAAACAAGGTCTAGCAGTAAACATTTATATAATATGTACTCTACTGTCTGGGCGCCCCCTTGTGTCTATTGAGTTTTAAGACATTATAAGTTGAAACTTTCAGTCACATCGGTATATCGGAGTTTGGCTTCTTAGAGTGCTAAGTTGCTAGTACGTACGTATTTCCAAGCTAGGTACGTTTACGTATATACATAGTGACCAGTGACTAGGTTAGACTGACAGTTGTGCTGGCTGACAAATGTGTGTTGCACAACTCGGCCAGCACAAAGAAAAGCAAGAGCAGGCTGCGAGGTCTTAAGACCTCTGAAAGCAGCTCTTATTCTGCCCTGTCTGAATGACAAGGCCCCTAAACAGACTTAACTTTTAGCGCGCTGCTTTTTAATCGGACTAAGCTGACTTGATATTAGCGTGCATGATAAATCAGTTTAGTCTCGTGGTAGTTTTGGAATGGGGTCAGAGTAAAATTAGGCCGTTGACTTATTTTAACTCATTTAGTCCGTTTAATTCGATTTGCTATTCCGAAACCTTGGACTAAAATAAGTCCAGTTCGTTTAATCCGGTAAAAGAATAGGCCCTAAGAGCCTGTGTAGGCGTTTTTATTGTTGCTGAAGCCGTGAGTATCTTGTACTGAGGAGACGAAACAACCACAGTTTATTGTTACACAGGTCCAATATGTCAGTACAAGCTACAAAATCCGTCAAAAATTACTGTTTTTTCCTATTTTTTGCACAAAAATTCCAATTTTTTAATATTTTTCTCTGGGAAATTCCTATTTTTTTGTAAAAGGGCCGCAACATCCTTGGTATGCGCATTTGTGTTAAAAATAAACGTCTGTTCGCACTGCCATGAGTCTTTTGGGGTAGCTACTAGGTTTTTCGACATCACCAGACCATTTTCAAAAAGTGGGTTTTTCCCCCACATGGGTTTTTTTACCCCGTCTAATTTCGGTCCCCCCCCCAAAAAAGGCCACGGCAAAGGAGGGGCAGATTTATACCCGCAGAAAAACGGCGACAAAAAAAGCAAACATAGAACACGACCCCGCTCCAGGCAAGAGCACAGCCAAACGGGCGGGGAAAGAAGCCGAACGGAAAGTAGGCCTCCGCCGAGCCACCACAGAGGAACGCCAAACCAAAACACCACAACGCAAAAACAAAACAACAAAAAAAAAGACAAAATCCAATACCAAATTCACAGCAAAGAAGAGGAAAAAGACCTATCCCCCCCCCCCCCCCGCACAAACGAACCACAGATATATAATAATAAAAAAAAAAAAAAAAAAAAAAAAAAAAAAAAAAAAAAAAATATATATATATATATATATATATATATATATATATATAAAAAACCACAACGCACAGCTAGAAATAAAAAAACTCTCTTGCAAACAACGTTGGCCAAAAGTGGTTTTGTGAAAATTATGACAAGTCAAAAATTTGGAAAAATTTGTCCCCTTGGAAATTTTCCACCAGCAAAAATTTGAAAATTCCAAAAAAAAGCCAAAGGCCCCCAAACCGCCCCAAAAATGGGGGGGGAAAGAAGGTTGGGGAGCCCCTTCCCCCCACCAACCCCAAAAAGGTCCTATGTCGTAAGGTTCGGCCAGGAAGCACTAGGGTTTTTTTCCCGAGCAAAACGCGATACGCACCACTATATATACTGTGCATCTTAGCGCCGACTGCACCCGAAAAACAACTAACTATACGCATTACCTATATAGGTTTACACAGACTTTTTTTGTCAGCCATACACATTTTTTACATCCGGGTATAAAATCTGCCCTACAGCTTCCTCTATCCATGGCCGCAGTGGCAGGTCCCTCCTTATTTTGTACGAGGGGGGGGGGGAATGACCGAAATTAGACGGGGTAAAAAAACCCATGTGGGGGAAAAACCCACTTTTTGAAAATGGTCTGGTGATGTCGAAAAACCTAGTAGCTACCCCAAAAGACTCATGGCAGTGCGAACAGACGTTTATTTTTAACACAAATGCGCATACCAAGGATGTTGCGGCCCTTTTACAAAAAAATAGGAATTTCCCAGAGAAAAATATTAAAAAATTGGAATTTTTGTGCAAAAAATAGGAAAAAACAGTAATTTTTGACGGATTTTGTAGCTTGTACTGACATATTGGACCTGTGTAACAATAAACTGTGGTTGTTTCGTCTCCTCAGACAAGATACTCACGGCTTCAGCAACAATAAAAACGCCTACACAGGCTCTTAGGGCCTATTCTTTTACCGGATTAAACGAACTGGACTTATTTTAGTCCAAGGTTTCGGAATAGCAAATCGAATTAAACGGACTAAATGAGTTAAAATAAGTCAACGGCCTAATTCTACTCTGACCCCATTCCAAAACTACCACGAGACTAAACTGATTTATCATGCACGCTAATATCAAGTCAGCTTAGTCCGATTAAAAAGCAGCGCGCTAAAAGTTAAGTCTGTTTAGGGGCCTTGTCATCCAGACAGGGCAGAATAAGAGCTGCTTTCAGTGGTCTTAAGACCTCGCAGCCTGCTCTTGCTTTTCTTTGTGCTGGCCGAGTTGTGCAACACACATTTGTCAGCCAGCACAACTGTCAGTCTAACCTAGTCACTGGTCACTATGTATATACGTAAACGTACCTAGCTTGGAAATACGTACGTACTAGCAACTTAGCACAGTCTAAGAATTTTGCCAAACTCCGATATACCGATGTGACTGAAAGTTTCAACTTATAATGTCTTAAAACTCAATAGACACAAGGGGGCGCCCAGACAGTAGAGTACATATTATATAAATGTTTACTGCTAGACCTTGTTTTGTGTGTACATATGTGTATGTGTATTTACGCCCACAAATGGTGGTGGTTTCAAGATATAAATGCGTTAACGTCTATGCCCCCCTTTCAAGAAGTTTGCACAAAGAAAAAGGTTGTTTGCTTAATGGGACTAATTATCTGGCTGTTAGCGGTCTGGCTCTTACTATTAGCTGTAGTATAACTATAGTATCTAAGTCAATGCAGCAAATATATATAGGGGGGGGGGGGGTGATATGCTTTGCATAATATGATATGATGGTTAATGGTATATAAATGACATTTATACACTTTTACTTTACAGCGAATATAGGCATGCTATATGGAATCTGTAAACTAAAAATGTGAAATTTGGTACCTAATACTGTTCAACAATTAACGCTACTGGTCAAATATATATATCCCGGCTAGTTTCCATTCTAACTGTGTGAGGTCTTCTAACATTGAGTGACCCCGTTTGACAAATTTGTATATATTTCTGGACATGATGGATAAGACTAAACTGTTTCCCAGGCGTCCGCAAAATAGCTTTGCGTCTCAGCTTCCCGTTTTGTTCTGACATATATACCTTCAGAGTCCACAAACCCGAGCTGCATAAAATACTTGACCGTTTATTTTCTAACAGTATAAAAGTTTCATTATCTCCACGAACTTGATGCACTTTAGTCTTAACCCACAAATGTTGTGTTGTACTGTTCTATTCTACTCTCTATTACTCTTCTACACTTACTTATTTTATTACGATTTATATGCATATTATTTTTAACTGTTATAAATCCATGAGGCCCGATTCCGATTAGGACTGGAGCAAGAAAAAAAAAATATCGGGTAAAAAGGCTCGGTTCCCACTATACAAAATATTAAACAATCAATAAAAACAAAGAACTAGAGAGGATACCTAGAGTGATAGAAATTAAGAGATGGGCTAGACCATAGGCGGACCTAGGGGGGGGGGGGGGCCGGGGGCCCCCCATTGTGTCGAGCGTCGAGGGGCCCGATCGAAATTTTTTCGCAGGATTTAGAAAACCAAGACCGGGGTCCCGCGCGTCCCGCAATTAAGACTCGGACCTGAGAATAAACTTTTCCCCAAATTTGTTTCTGCAACTATGGCTTCATCCGCTACTAAGGCTAGACTAATCAAAATGCACACTTTGAGCTTTCAAATGTCTGCATTTTGTAGCCTGAGTTGGTTTCGAAACAACCATAGATCTGAGGTTTTAGTCACGCCCCCCCAAATTGCTCCGCCCCCCCGGATCGATTTCGTGCCACGGTATGAAAATATTTATATTTTCTTATTTTTCTAGTTAGTCGGGCCTAATAAAATGACGTTTAAAATTATATCCAAAAACAGTACACCAACTCACTGCACTGCGGAAATTAGATAATAGACAGTTAAACTAATTATTTTGAAACTGATTTCATAATTTGAATAAGCCAAATTCACTTTTAGCTAATCTTAAAGTTTTCAGCTTCTGACATTAACAAAACGTTTGTTCATAAATACAGATCTGTGAAGTAGGGTTTCTTATTTCGGAACTAGAAAACGCTGCGGTCAAGATTGAGTATGACACTTTTTTATAACAAAGCGAGGAAAACAATAACAGTTAACTCCTTAATTACTCAGAGCCAGGTTGCCAAAAACATCACAAAAACGTAAGTATTTTGAGATCATTCAAACAGAACTCACAAAATGAACTTAAAACTGAAAATATGAACATTCTCAATTTCTCAAAAATGTTCATTTGTTAGTCTCCACCAAAATAGTTATTTATCTCGCCGCCCTCATTTGAATGTGGGAGTACCCCATCTCTCCCCTCTAGCGATA